>JAQFZF010002235.1:0-12706 GCA_034695365.1 Enchytraeus norvegicus
GTCCGTCCGTCCGTCCGTCCGTCCGTCCGTCCATTCATCTATTCATACTTTCCTTCGTTCGTTCATTCATTCTTTCAGTAATTTAGTAACGAAACAAGAAATAGGACAAATATAGTACAATTAAACATTCGTTTCATCACCTGAAGGCGATATTAGGGACGTCCAGATCGGAATATGTAACTTCAAGCAGTTCAGTACTACTGTAACAGAACACACTTGCCAATGTATGGATCGAAGACAAGAAAAAATAAATATAAAAGTTTTGTCATTCAGTGTATCATAACTTGTAGACATACCTGCTATGATCCGTAGAGTCACAAATAATATTATATGCGCTGATCTTGATCACCCTAAAGCAATCTCTCTTACTTTCGTCCTTTGGGTTGGACAGTTTTTATAAATCCGTTGCATTGTGATGCTAAATGTTTATATTTTATAGCAGCAGATTAATCACGATATCCGGTTTGAAGAACTTTATAAGTAGCCTACACAAAATGGTAAGACTTTGTTTAAATAGGCAAAGATAGAGAATAAATAAAAAAGAACTAAAGATCTAGAAATAATTTCTAGAAGCGGACAGCAGTTGTTCTCTGATTGGCTTACTATACTGGGTGAGTTTTAAAAATACCCCCAACAGCGAAATCTCAATGAATTTGTCAAAACTCAAGATATTTAAACAAATATTTTACAGACTTCTAGTAGAGGTTTTTTCACATCTAACCTCCAAATATGATCAAAAATATCAGTTGTTACAAAGTTACAGAGTTTTCTACGAAAACATTCAAATACAACAACAAATTTACAAACTCAACATGCAGTCATTTCTTTTGAATTTAGGTTCAATTTTGGGCCCAGAAAAGGGCCGTTTATTGATGTTGCCTATTTTATTTTAGTGTGTGTGCAAAGTGATCGCCGTCTGTTCGAATACACGCCTGTAGCCTCTTTCGGAATGCTGGCATAGCCAGGTCGATGGTCTCTCGTGGAAAGTCTTTAACATTTTCTCTTCAGTACAGTCTCTAGTTCAGCCTTGTTAGTAGGGTGTGGACTGTGGACTCAGAGTGTACACTTTGAACAGCTCAAGTATGGCTCCCAAGACGTGGTAGTCGAGAGGATTGAGGTCAGGTTAATTTTGTGGTCACTCATCCCTTCATGATGAATTCCGGATTATGCTGTTCGATCCGTATTGTACCATGGCTATTTGAATAAGCTCTGTTAATATGTTTATTTTTTATTTTTCGTAGGAACACTGTAACTTTTAAATTATTAATATTTGTTTACCAAATTTGGAGGTTAGATGTCAAAAAACCTCCTCTAGAATTCTGTAAAATATTTCCATAATATCTCAAGTTTTGACAAAGTTATCGAGATGTTGCTGGTGGGGGTATTTTAAAACTCATCCTGTACATTACAAGCGGCATGAACGCATGGGTAGGAAATGTATCAGCGTAATGTAAACAAAGCACGCTCCTTGATAAACTGGGAGAACAATCGTTATGCGTAATAGTTATATAGATTTACTGTAGGGGCCTGACGCCCTGAGGCAGGCAAGTGATCCGTTGAGCTTTTAACTATGCTCTTTAGCATACAATTATCAATACAGTCAAGATTCAATCAACCAATCAACCAAAATTATAATTATTTGTACAAAAATTTATATATATTGTATAAATTTATTGTATATTATAGTACAATTTAATGCATGATATTCACAATTATTTCACATCCCCATTGGTCGTAACAAACATTTTTATGCAATAATGATATCGAAAAAACTCACTCCGTGGCATCCTAGGCTAATTATAATTATAATTTGTAACCAGTATCCCACCTGTGTAGGCTACATACCACAAAGTGAGTGAGTGATTAGTAACGAACTTACTGTAAATAGTTTCTTGATTACTGGATAAACCAGTGTCTTGTTTCTTACATTCCCGGATCAGCGCTCTTTCAATTCAGCATTCTATACAGGTAGACGAGCGCGCATCGGGTTCAAGGCTACATGGAAGTAAAATCCCATGTAGCCTTGCAGGAATAGACCTACCCCTAATTGGTATAAAAATATATAGGTAGGCCTATATAAGAAGAAATGCAGATATTAATATTCATCTAATTTGGGGTCATCCACATTATTACGTAATCAATTTATGATAGTCTTTACCCCCCCCCCCTCATCAATCACTGTGAGTCCGTCACCAGAGTAGAGTGGGTGTTGGTCGCCAACCGGGCGGGGAGGGGGGATGGGGAGTAAAAAAGAAAGAGGCAAATGTTAATATGCGCAAATTTGTGTTGCATCATTTATTTTTATTATTTAGTAATTATTAATTTTTATTAATTTTGTTTGCATCATTATTATTTTGTTTTGTGATTGATGAAGCATTGATGAAGTCATCAAGACTCCCATCAAGTGTCATCATCGGTTCGACTCGCTCTACTCCTCCCTCCCCACCCACTCCTGTGATGACGCAATATATGGATGGCCTTTTTGCTCGGCGATTGCTCTCAAATTTCCAATGCCTAAGTAGCCAAAAATTAATGTGTAGGGCTAATGTCGAAAGTCGCTAACATCAATTATTGTCAAACCTTAATTAAATTTTCTGCAGTTCTATGCCAATCATTAGGCGTAGGCCTACTTTGAAAGACATAAGCATCTCCAGTGCTAAGGTTGGACAATAAATAATTTGGAACGATTGTTTAACTAAAAAGCGTTAAAATAGGTTAATTTCTATTATCTTTGAAATTTTGCAAATAACATTGTGTTTTAAACTGCCCTTTTCGTTCTCGAAATAAATAACTACCTAGGCCTGCTTCCAATTCGATCCATGCTCTTTCATTCTCGCAAAAATTATTAAGCGTATTAATACGGAATATTCTGAAGTGCCAGCATAGATCTTATAATCAGTATTTTAGGAATGAAATACCGATAGTCCTATCATGGCCAGAAATACCAAAGAGAATTATAAAATTATTAAAATAACAAAAGTAACACATTTTGTGGCTGGGTAGTATGCAGTGTGCAGTTAAAATCTCACGACTCATTAGTCATTGATGGAGCAATCGGGTTGTGAAACTGATTTTAAATATGGGTTTATGTTTATTTTACTTATTAACCTAACCCAAAGAATAGCTATTACTCTTGCTACATGTTTCTTCATGTTGAAGAAGTAATGATGCATTTCAGGCAATCTTGTAGTAAGTGTAGTTCTCTTATCATCTATATAAAGCTACTATGCAGTTACGTCGCAACGTTTCTGGAACAACGTCCCAGGTAGACGTAAGATTGATGCTAGCAGGTCCTACATTGAGGCTGTGGCCCTGTGGGTGTTCTCAGATCTCATATTGAGGCTGTGTATTGTATAGACATGTAAATGGAGGCTGGATGGAGGCCATCTCCCATTTAGATGTCTATACAATACATAGCCTCATTTACATGTCTATGCTCGCCGCCCTCTCAAAGGGTAGCATTTTCTGCTTGAACCCATTGAATAGTGGGTGGAGGTGAGGAGGGGGGGCCTCATAAAAAACCAACAATTAATTTAATAAATTTTAATGACATGTTCGATAGCCTTTATAAAAGGCTGTCTTATTATTGTTTAATAAACTCACTGCCACGCCAAGTGTAACTCGTCCATGGACAAGATATTAACATCTCAGAACTTCATATCCTGTTTCTACGCATAGCGATATTAACTGCATATCAAACAAACTCACGTTGATTTGTTATACAGTCAATGCCTGATGCCGTTAGATAAGGAAAGAACTGCGCGGAGAATCCACTGCGATAGTCAGGGCCTTCCGCGATATCGTGCCTGATTATTGTCGGAGTATAAACCGGACGATTAACTTCATATGTTATTGCATTGTATTTATAAAATTGTGTAATTTACATTTTTCTCCCCGGTTAAATATCCAAGATTAGAGCCAGCATTAACGTCAGTTTCGTTGTAATCGAGCAAGCTCTTCAACAATACGCTATATACAGCTGGAGAGAATCATCAGTTATGTTACTTTAGAAAAATGATACAGAATTCTTGCAATTGAAGTTGACACAAACAGACACACAGGGTTTCCTACTTTTGCCCACAGTATTCTGCTCGTCAATGAAAATCTGACAACATGAGTAGTATATATTAAGCACTGTAGAACATATCATATCTATCTAGTGCTTCGAGTGAGGGCAGGTCCAAGGTAAATCTAAATAGGCTACACACACATCTAGCTCGTTCTTTAACGAGCACATAATTAACCAGCCAAACAATTTGGTCTCATCAAAATTCCTTTACTGCATTTAAATTGAGTGATGCATTAACAACACCAAGAAAGAGTTTCTGAGGTGGATGTCCTCTCGAGTATCTGTGTTAATCGGACAATTAGTGAGACAATGACAGTTTTCGGTTGTATTATTCTCAAAAGTCATTATACTAAATTCCTGCTTAGTATCAGAATATAGTCAATACCCCATATAATCTGGACGAATATTCATCCATTGAGATGTTAACTCAGAGATTATTTAGTTGAAAGCTGTAACTGCAGAGTGACAGTAAATCAGATAAGTTCCTGGAGCCTAACTCTTATCAGGCCTAAAGCGTTAGCGAACAAATAACGAGGTGTCGATAACCGAACTGATAACACAGTAAGCTATGCACACGGCTCCAGTAGGGTTTGAACGCCGAGGAGTCGATTTACGGCGCATGACTCTAATAGAGATACTGCGCACAGTTTGATATCTCAGCTGTAGCCAGCTTTGATAAGAATTCATACCATATTACGCACGATGCATATCATGCTGCTAGGATTGATACTTTCTTGTGTAACTCGTACACATCGATTTGGGTTACAGCTTTCACCTTTGTATAGAAATTTCTTAATTCGCAATTTGTACAAAGAACATCAAATAAACATCCATACTGCAGCAGATCTTAGATCTATAAACAAACTGAAGGTATGTAAACTTTACAATAAAAGAATAAGGAGGTTTAGTGGTTTAGTAGTTAGACAGAAGTCGATCGTTTGCTGTGGCTGATGCAAAGTCCAAAGCACAAGTCCCCGAACATAGTATTCTATCTCGCTCATAACTAAAAACCACTAATCAACCAAATAAGATCTAACCTAATCATCTCATCATAAAAGCCCTTACTGCACTTTCAGGTGAAGCCTTTGAAAAATAATTTATAGTTCTGATGATTTTCTCCGTTGGCTATCCTAAGTATATGCCTTAGTGACCTCTTGCAACACGCAGTCCTCAGTTTAATACAATGATTCTCAAGTTTCTCTGATTCCATACATTATTAGCCTACTTACCGTGTACACATGTTTGAGTTTGCATGTATGTGTTGCTAGAAATTTCTATGTAGATTTATGCAGACTGATATGTAGCTTCGTAGGAAGATGTTAGGCGGGCGATAAGCTGTGAATCATAGATAGCTCTGAGCTCCTGTAAATGCACTCGGATTACTGTAGTGTGTGTATTTGCGAGAACTTTCACCACAACCCTATTTTGACCACAACCCTACTTTTATCAAAATTCTATTCGTCTTCTCAACATTTCATATTTCATGGCTTAATCAAACAAACATTAAATTTTCCGGAATGTGCAAGCGTAATACTTTTCCTATCTTTCGTTCTTTAGGTGAAACGGCCGATCCAGGCGTTGACGGTCATGTTGTTCCAGTCATCTCCATCATCTGCAGTTATGTTCATTGTTAATTCTTTGATGTCAATCAAGTCGCTGAGGCTTTTTTGTATAGGTAATTCTTTGTCTTCGTCTGCAGAGCTTTTGTTCAATTTTTCCGCTCATATGCTTGTTAATTTCCAAAACCAACTCATGAAGTAGTGCCTATCCCTAGATTTATCATCTGGAACAAGGATTCTTTATATGTCTAGCTGGCGGCTCAGTCCCGCTATTAGAATTATTATCTAGTCCCGAGTCTGCATGTCTGGTGGTTTAGTCTGTCCCTCGCACCTATAGTTCTACTCGCATCAGTAAACAGACAAATAGTTCAAGTGTTAGTAGGCGCTGTCTCAGACTATTTCAGCTGTAAACTATAAATATAGCAGTGTAACTTTAATTAATATAACATCCCATATAGGAAAGATAGTTGGTTTGAGTGCATTGGAAGCTCTACCATGCTCTCTACTAAATATTATTATCATCATCACTGCGAGTTTTGTGTTATTCTTGGATTTAGGAGAAAATTCATAGAAAAATGCAGGCCTACATAGTCCATATCTGAGAACACACTGAATTTGACAAATTCTATTATAGAAGCTATATAGGCTTATTATAAATCTGGTAGTATAATATCTTCAATAGTCGTTTATTCTATGCATTATTCCCGTTCTGGTTACGGGAAACATGAGAATAGGCCAATTGAGAACTGCACGTGTATCGTACGCGTCTACTAACGCAGATACTAAGGAAAGCATTGACCAACCACATCAGAAGCCACATTTCAAAATAAAAGGCTACAATTTAGGCATGGTAAAGCATGACATTTTTTCAAATCGTATCTATTTACATATGACATGCGCACATGCTAGTTTCTTTCTTGAGTTTCTGTTTTGTGTTTTCGTTATTATATTTGACCACTCCACGATTTACCGTGTTTTTGGGTAGGGTAGCTTAGACTACCATATACCACAACCGATGTGACACGATCTCTGCTATTCTGAAATTTGGCTTCCAATTGGTTAAGTACACAAAAAGTCATGGGACAGACCACTCTACCCATCGCTGTAGCACGATAAACCTTTCACACACTCTAGGATTTTTGTTGACTGACCTGGGACTCGAACCCGGGTCACTTGCTTATCAGTCGAACACTCTACCGATGTAGCTAAATCCCCCTCCCCCTAAAGACGAAGTGGATGCATCGCAAGAAATGCTAATGTTATACAAATGTAGATGTATAACATTAGCAACTTAACAAAGTGATGAAACTAATCTAATTAATGTAATTACGATAAAATTATAATATAAATATATTAATTGGATAACTAAATAAGTAATTAGGCCTACAAAATCGTTTTTTCTCAATAAAATAACTCTAGTATATATGCATAAATAAAGGTAGACCAATGATATAGATGGCATCATGCGATCATGCTCCAGGTGAGGAAAAGACGTAGTAGTGAGTTAAACAGCATGGAATAGTCCAATCTCTCTTTCTCCCTCCGGTTTTCTCTCTCTCTATCTCTCTCGCTTTCTCTCTCTTTCTCCCTCTCTCACAGTGCCTATCGCAGGTCCATGGCATAGAGCTAACTGTATAGTTTGTACCGTGACTTCAAGAAGCCACGTGCAGCCTTTGGTTGGTCTAGTATCAAGTTTGTGGAGATAAACACAGCAGTTACCTATAGTTTAAGTATTTAATTTGTGCGTATCAAAGTGACATAGTGTAAACTGAAGTTAGTGATATCAATTTCTTCCTAACAATATCTTCATAGCTCAAGGGCGGATTCGTTGATCAGGGGTTCGGGCATGGCCCCTTAAGTTCGAGGGGGGCATGATAAAAACCTAAATTCTTAACTTCAGGGGTTTAGTTTTCTTCCAGCTTTGTAGCTTCTAGACGATGTATGGTTTAGCTTTGATACCTGAAAACAGAAATGCACTAATGAAACAGTTTATTGTAATTAACCCCAAGGGGGGTCTCCAGGAGCCCACTAGTTGTATTTTACTAATTGCACGAAAACTACAACGAATAAACTTATGAATTTTTTTACATTGTCTATTACCCACTCTGACACATAGTGACTAGGGTACAACAATAATTTTTTTCAAGCAATTGAAACATGTAGCCTACAATATTTTGTAGTGACCAGGGGTCTCATAAAATTAGTGTGTACCTACTGGTATATTGTGACACTGAAAAAGAAAGTGTAATATGATAATGATAAAATATAGTAAAAGGATGTTTTACTCTGGAACTGTATAATTTGTTTACACTTGTGAATTACGTTAACATAAATGTAAGAACCTTTGAAATTAATTGTAAATGGATTATTTTTTAGTTAAAAAATAATACTAATGTTTATAAGTCTTAATACTAAACTTATATTAGTGGGCTCCTGGAGCCCCCCTCCCCTTGGGTCTGCATGTAACCAAATACCTTGGGTCTTCTAGGGTTAAACGATATGTATACTAAATTCGCTCATGTTCTACAATACAATACAAATGACATTTTCATAGCGCCTCTGCAACTACATGTACACATCTCATAGGATTGGTATGAACAACAAAGGGAAATAATTATGACCTGGTCTCCTATAATCCACAACCGATGCGGCAGGACCTAAACTTGTCTGAGATTTGAGT
Source organism: Enchytraeus norvegicus (assembly GCA_034695365.1). Taxonomy (NCBI): domain Eukaryota; kingdom Metazoa; phylum Annelida; class Clitellata; order Enchytraeida; family Enchytraeidae; genus Enchytraeus; species Enchytraeus norvegicus. Next base: position 8,309 of record JAQFZF010002235.1, read on the forward strand.
GTCCCGGACCAAACACTGGAAATGTTCTATATTTTTATAATTCCGTTCTATAGTTCTACGAGTGCAGGTTCTACAATCTTATTGAGCCTGATAGTAGACTGTGAATCAATCAATCAGTCAGTACAACAATGTAATTATGAAAACAATTCAATAAATTACGGCGTTGTCTTAACATAAGTGAAACTGTAAAGAATCAGTAACGTAAATGACATGGATAGTGGTGTACAACTTGATAAGAAGTGGGCCGAGTACAGATCCTTGAGAGACGTCACATAGTAGTGACGTGGTGGAAGAAAATTTCTAAGATAGTGAGACTGACTAAGATAAAATGAGACAATGAATGAGAGAGGGAGAGAGAAAGAGAGAGAGAAAGAGAGCGAGCGAGCGAGGGAGAGAGAGGCATAGAGACAGAGAGAGAGAGAGGGGGGGGAGAGAGAGAGCGAAGTGAAAGATCATGCAGTAAAGCAACACTACAATTATAGGCGGATTTAGAGAATGTTTCCTCACCCATTTGTTGCATGACGGAAGGTTTAGGGTTGTAGACATCTAACTCCATGCCAAAACAGGACGGGCCTGAACGGGTCATTACGTAACGCGGGGTGATGCGTGTTCCAGAGCTCTGGCCACATCCCAGGGCCTCCGCCTTGTTTCTCCATAACGCTGATAACAGGATCACCTCCACCCCATCACATTTGTGACACTCGCCTGTGGGAGCATTACATTATGCATTACATGACTACGACTTACACTACATTAGATATACATACAATTCAATTACTTTGTTTAATTGTATACATGAAGTTTCTAATACATCCCTGATATCATAGTTGGATGTTAAAAGTTTATGATAATAATCCGAATAATTATTATGATGATGATTTTTTAATGTCCTGGGTGGTGAACGACCCTGGGTTTAAAAAAATTGATAGAATAGATTAGATTTTATTACGCTATATAGAAGTAGGCCTATAGATAAAATATGGCAGTTGAAATAAATTTCCTGATCTTCGTTGGCCCTATGCTTTTTCGGCGAACGTGCCCCGAAAGCATAGGCCTGCTGCATTGTAGCGTTGAAGCGCTATTAAGAGCCGTTGCCAGAGGAGGGACTTTTCGCGTTGATCGCATAGTGATAGAATGAGACCTTCTGCCAAGGTTTCATCTTGAAGTCTAGTGATTATGATTATTATTGCCCGTTGTCGTCGTCAGATGATGAAACTGCCATTATATTCACATTGATTGATTTATTATGATTATTTAGTTAAATCCAAGGGCGCGCCCTACATCGAGCCAACGTATATATTCTTTATATGTTTGAAATTTTACTTTGGTTAGGATAGGGGGCTGAAGTAGAGTTGAGGGTAGCGTTAGTTTAGATAGAATTCCAATCAATATTGTAATAGCTGAGTTCAGCTTTATAAAAACCTGAACTCAGCTATTAGGCCTACAATATTGATTAGAATTCTACATAACCTAACTCTATCCTAAACCCTACTTCAGCCCCTATCCTAAGCAAAGTAAAATCTCAAACGTATAAAGAGACTAAAAATAAAATAAAAAACTCACAAAAATAGGTGAAACAAACCTTAATTCAGAATAATCTCTCACTCTCTCTAGTGCACTGCCAATGGCAGGTCCAAGGTGCGTATTCTGAAGCACAGTCTGCTATCACGTTCATTAATGAACACCCCATCGATCATCAAGTTGATCCCATCAAAAAGGCTATGCCTTTACCACACCAAAAATGTAGACTTTCTTCTTGGAAATATATATTCTGACTTCCGAGGTGGTTTCCATTTCCTTCCTCAGTATGAAAATATTCTGAATCATACTTAGAGTAAATTAACTCTAATCGGTGAGCATATGAAACTTTTCGAATTGCATCTCACTAATGTTGTAAAGAGAAACTGCTCAAACGCCTGCTTGGCTTTTCCGCTGGAGCACCTGTGTCAGTTGCCTCCTTGAGTTCAACTCTATATTTTTGGAGCCCATGTGGGTATGAGGTATATGAGGCGTTTTCGCTTACCAGTGAAGCCTCCTACCCCCGCATAGTCCCAAGGCCAGATTGATGTAAACCCCACGTGATCAAAGCCGTCTGTATTCGTCAAACCACTACCCTGTAACACAACGTAATCAATGACTGCATTCAATCAATCATTTACGCGTCCCTCATCAATTACACTTCTTCTCTAGACCAGTGTTTCTCAAACTCCATGGGGTCGCCACCCACTAAAAGAAAGGCAGGTCCACCATGATTTTTGGGCGTAGTTCTTCATGTTTGCGGGTGTCTCAATAGGCTATGATTAGCGGAATCAATACAATCTATAATTAGTCTTAACTGCAATAGCGCAAGGACATCTTTATGATGTATTATATATTCTATTATCTGTAGATTACACATTTGTATTAGGCTACATAGAATTATTATTAGATTAGTGGTTATTCTACATTATATTCCTAATATTAATATGTCCGTGAAAAGCCTCATAGCTACAGTGTATTAATACACGGTATGCATTTATATATATGCCCTAATCAATAGATACAAAGTAGACATAACCTAGATACAAATTGGTAGACCTAAAATATATTAATTAATTATTTTGCTAAAAACTAATAATTTCTAATTAAATAAATCTTGTCATTTTTGCTAGTGCGACGGACGAGCTTGCATACTGTTCACGAGTCAATCAATGTTAGGAGATATAATAGCTCATGCTATTAAATAGCTCATGATATTAATAGCTCATGCTATTGATCTCGCCAGATGGCGAGATAGACGGGATTCGCTTCCAAATTCGGCAAGCCAGCTCAGTCGTCAGAGCAAATGTACACCGACAGCATGCTTTTATAGCAATGGAGACAAAGTAGCTTGTCAAAGCTTACAACTCGTAGTCTTCACTGGGCTTTGAACCTGCGACCTCAGAGGTCACAGTGCTGGCATTAGACCACGGAGGCTCTCATGCAGCAATTAGGAGCTATATAGGACAAGCCGAGTCTGAGATCGTTAGATATTTTACTTAGACCTCGGCGACCCACCTAGGCTACTTCCACTCCCTCCCAAACCTTCTCAAGTTCTCATCCATGTGCGGAAGGCAGATAATCCATGGAACTTGTTTAGACAGGACGAAAGATTCGTCTAGCTGCATCCTGCACCAGTTGAACGTGCCTTTCGTTCTGGTGCTCTCTATACAGGGGCTTCTACGCCACAGGCCATATACGTGGAGGCAGATTGCCTCCAAAGAAAGCCTGGGGGGATTTTTTTAAAATTTGTTGGAAAAGTTTTCTTCGGGGGGGGGGGATTTTGCCTCCGCCCTCTTGAGGGTGATAGAACCCCCTGCACCTAGCTGGGTGGAGTCGGCGACATTGGAGTCAGTTTAGGAGACACTGCTCTAGAGAAAGCCTATAGTAGCTATCGCAGAACTACGATTGGCAACGACGTAACGCTAAGGCTGCAAACCCGTGCGCAAGAATTTTTGCATTATTTATTGATAGACGTTTTCAACGGGTTAAATAAACAGGGTCTACCCTTGCGTCAGTTATGCGTACATTATGTGTAACCGTCACATTATAGGCAAAGCCATCACTTTAATTCATTCTCAATCAGTCTAATTAAAAACATTAGTAAATTATCTTAATTCCAGTGATGTCAAATCAAATCAATCAATAAAATGCACGCATGCATTATTTTAATCATTGATAAATTAAAATGAGTGTAATAGGCCCTAGTTGACAACTCAATGGCCGAATGTGATTACCTTGCACAGTTATTGAAACAATACAATCAGAATTTAACGTCCGGTTCCTCACCCGAAGGCGATGTCAGAGACGTCTCAAGCAGACTATGCACCTGCAAGCCGTTCTATACGACCAGAGGAGCGGTTCGAAACCAACCAAAAATTGACACGATCACAAATGTAACTTTCCTGGAGGGGGGGGGGCGAAATATATACACTCGATCAGTATTAAAAGTTATTGTCCTCGAAAATAATTCTGATCCAAAGTTATAGGCCTATTTAGCACAAGCTTGGTCCAATCGCAAAATAATCTGCAACTGTACTCCGCACTTAGGCTTTACATGTTTAGACCTAATCCTATTCTACAGATTCTAAGTAGGCTAGGCCTACCGAAAATTTAAACAATAGGCCTATATTTTACCCCTTTAAAGATATTTTCGTGAAATCAAAATTTGATCTATAAAATTAATGTAGGCTAATATTATTATAATATATATATATATATAGTATATACATTCATACATGTATAAATGATGTAATGAATATACATGCACATTCATGAATACGTACATAGACGAAGAAGAGATCGGTGTCATTCCGCATAAGAGTCATTATGTTCCCATCTTCTCCCAGCTCTATGCACAGCATTGCGGTAGGGTTGATG
>JAQFZF010002236.1:0-12704 GCA_034695365.1 Enchytraeus norvegicus
GAAGTGTGTAAAATATTTTTTTTAAATCTTGAGTTTTGACGGAGTTATTGAGATTTCGCTAGGGGGGTGTTTTTTTTGCCCCACCCTGTATATTAATGCAATTATGCGACTAGTGCTGAAGAAGACTCGCTCAGTGGTGCTTCATTCATTGAAGAGAAGAGCCCATCACACCACTCGACCACCGAACAACAGAATGGTGCAGAGACTTCTGAGAATGGTAACCCTGGTCAAACAGGAGCCAATGCTACCACTGGAGAGGTAACAACAACTGACAGCAAAGCAAGGTATGAATGGCAAAATTTCTTACATCTAATTTAGAATTATCATTAACCTCCTGAAGCACAGTATTGTCCATAATACATTCAAATTGCACATGTAATTTACGTCGGTATGGCGATTAATGCAATTTTTATGGTGTGTTCAAATTATGAACATTTATTTTTCTAATGGTGCAATTTATAATGTTTTGATCTTTGTCGTTAAATGTTAATGAAGACGCATGATTTAAGTTTTTTATTTTATTTTATTAGGGTTAATTCAATTTTTATGGTGTGTTAAAATTATAAACAAAAATTACTCTGAGATTGCAATTTATAATGTTTTGATCTTTTTCGTTAAATGTTAATGAAGACGCAGGACTTGAGTGTTTTTAATTTTTATTAGGGCCATCTCAAGCATAACTATATTTATTATTATTTTTGCAGCACGGAATCTAGCTCAAGCAGCAAGAGTGAAAGGTACTGGCCAACTTTTCATTTTACTTTACAAATATAAATTTAATACAATACAATATGAGTTTAATGTATGCTTCGTCATTTGATGAAGTATTTAGATATTTAAATTATATAATTTAATAGTTGAAATATGGCCAATATTTATAATACTTCTTGAATAAACGTAATTAATCACAACGTTTTAAGGCAATCAAAGTGGGGAAAATTGTACAATGCTATTAGAAGTTACAATTGATCTATGCTAAAAATGCAGTTTAATGACATGTTTAATATAGTATATCATGCCAATTCATCTCCATACTTTAAAAAAATTCAGAAAAGGTTATACCAATGCAAAAACATAATATAATGTTAAACTTAATAATAATAATAAATTGTCAATACATGGATAATTGTTATAACACACAAACGAATAGGGCCTAATTAAAGTTTTTGAAGACGAACTCGATAAAAATGTGAGAGAGTTACCATCTACTATTTTTCACAGATGTTACCGGTGGGTTATACCGGCCAGAAGTTCTCTATCAGTCAGCCTGTGCTTTATATCCACTGAGGTTGGACAGTTTGACGAGATGATACACTTTCAGGTGGTAGGCCTGCCCACGATCTATCAGGCTCACTGCAGGGCCTTCAGCGCCTTCCCCAGCCTCTGCCAGGATCCCAGGTTAGCATAAAGTACTAACGGCTGTTGACAATTGTATATACTATTTTATTTACCTGAGTTTGGGTTGGTGATGGGATTGGAATTTTGACAACAGTTACTGTTGAGATGTGTAAATAGAACGATATTCTTATAATTAGTCAATATAATTGTGATACAAAAAATAGTACAAATGTGATATTTTGTGCTCAATGTGTTCAATAATGACAGAATGTGTTCAATAATGACAGAATGTGTTCAATAGTGACAGTAAGAGAACATATGGAAGGCGTATGATAATGTGTGGAATAGATGTGCAATAGCCGACATTTGTGCTCTTAGCCAAATATCAGCAGCGCTGTAATTATGACAAATTTTAGTAGTTAAGTTGGGTAGGCTATGTACATGTATGTGTGATACTGTTGTAATGTATGTTTGATTGTGTGTTGTACAGCCTGATATACCGACAGCGTCAGCTACAGATATGTCACAGCACGGTGGTGTCCAACACTTACATCTACAACGAGAACCTGTTTGACTTTGGACCTCTCGCTGTGGGGCGGTCAAGAGACAGGTTTGTGCTCGCCTACTTTCTGTAAATCTTTGCATAAATCAGAAACTTTAACAAAAGTTGTAGTTTCAGTAGAAGCAAAAGCCACTGCTACGAGAACTTTTGTTGAAGATTCTGATTTATAATTTCTGCAAAGATTTATAGATATCTTTTCAGAAATGAGAAGCTTCAGCGAAAGTTATCGTATCAGTTGGATGGTCTGGTTGGTAGCAGTCTTGCCTGAGAAACAAGAGGCCTCAGGTTTGTGGCCCAAACAGGTTTGTGTCTAATAGTATCCTTGTGATACGTAAAACTAACGTTAAACGTACAAACTTACAAACCATATTCAATTCACTCAAAGACGAAGAAAATGAACAACACATAAAACCATACAGTAGCAATAGTAAAATGCAAAAATAGCTACCAGATGATAAAAAAATGTTGTTTGTAATGTCTAGTCATGCAGCTATTGCTTTTATTTACTCTCTTCTATTCATTTGATAAATGATGTTATTGCAGAAATCCTGATTACTTTGCTGAATGTTTCTACCTATCAAACTGTTCACCGATGGTCGCTGAAGTCAGTCTCAGTCTCTATCATGATTATAATGAAGAGAATTACATCATTCGACCCTCCAGTCTCAGCCTTGAACCCGCAGAGGGCAAGGTATACACTCTTATTCTCATAACCTGCTGAATACAACTTTAATACTCAAATATACTGATTGAGACCATGGACCTTAAGAACGCTTTCAGAGATTAATTTTGCTGTTGCTAACCCAAGATACCAACTGCGGTGCTGAAACCCTGTATCCACTCATTGATAGGGTGAAAGGCTCACCCTTAGGCTACAGGCAGCTATGCCGTCATGCATTATAACTTTAAGGTGTGACCGTAGGCAGTGCATAATCCGATGGACCGGACATTCAAAAGATGCTAATGACTGTTATAGGCAGACTTGAAACTCCACAATTTGAGACTATAATTTGTAATTTAATTGTCCTTTTTTAAATTATATTTTTCTAACTAATTATTGTGTTATTTGGACGTACTTGGTGATGTATTGTGTGTGTGGCGTGTAGCGAAATCTGCAATTGATTCAATAAACGAATATAATCACATACTAAGTTTTGAATCAATTTTCAAACTCAAATTATCTATTACCAAATATAACATAATACAACTACTTCTATATCAAATGAAAGTATTTTAGCGATGCTCCTGTTAGATATCTAGATGTGTGTGAATATAAATAATAGTGGTGTTGGACTATTAATAATATACCATAGAGGTTAAGGATATATTTGTCAATGCAGCACATCAAGGTTTGGGCCTACCCAACTAAAGAGGGCATGATAAAGGACCGACTGATCTGCAGCATCAACCACAACCCAGAACCATTTGTGATCAACCTCAGAGCAACAGGCGTCACACCACATCTCAGTCTCAACACCAACATCTTAGACTTCGGTCGTATCCAAGTGGGCAAGTTAGTACTCACTATTTTCCCCTGTTGTAGTAAAGTACGGATGCGGTAAATTAAAGAAGGTAATAAGAAGACTCTCTCTCTCTTCTCTAGTGCACTGCCAAATGGCAGGTCCAAGGTGCATATTCTGAAACACAATCTGCTATCGCGCTCACTAATGAACACCCCCATCGATCATCAAGTTGGTCCCATCAAGAAGGTCATGCCTTTACCACCCCCAATGTGTAACCTTTTTCTTGGAAATATATATTCAGACTTCCGAGCTGGTTTCCACTTCCGAGGTGGTTTCCCGTTGCCTTCTTTAGTATTACTAACGCAGATATTTATCTGCGTTAGTCGGCTTTTACGAAACATGTACAGTGTTCCGTTAGTATATTCTCACGTTTTCCGGATCCAACTCTGGAAAAAGAAAAGAAGACTCTAAATTCCATAAACTCTCAATTTAAAGTTGTTTTCTTTCAGAATGTATTAACCTTAAATTTAAGATACATGTAGATTCAAATCACAATATTGTTGCAGAAATTCTATATAATATTTATAATTATATCTACTAAAATTGAGAATGTTTCCTTAATTTTTCTTAAGTGTAACAGAAAATAGGCCCCCTATATGATATATTTTATTGTATTAATCTGTATAAGAGCTTTAAGTTTCTAATATACCTCTTCTATAGATTTTGATTGATTAGTCGTCTGATTGATAAAATATATTATTCATTTATTGATTTATTGATTAACGGACTGATTAATATATTGATTGGTACTAGAACGGAGATGAGAGTGGTGAACATAGTAAATGAGAGCCTGATACCAGTAGCCTGGCACCTGGACCTAGCACCACTGGAAGCGGTTAAAAAAGAACTCTCATTCTCTCAGCAGTCTGGCATCATCCCGGCCAGAACTCAGTTTGAACTCATGTCCTTTTTCAGATCTGAGAAACCTCTCGCCGTGGCGCCTACCAAGATAAAGGTTGAGGTAGGGAATTATCTACGCTGTTGTCATTTGTATTACTCCGTTGGGTCCGGGAAATAGTTTGTTGGGTCCGGGAAACTTTTGAAATAGATCAACCGACAACTGTATGTGTTTCGTATGAGCTGACTATCGCAGATACTGCAGTCAGTGAGGGCAGAGTGGTCTCGGCCATGGCTTCTGTGTATTAGACCAATTAGTCGCTCAATTTCCAGACTGTGGATGCCTTGCCACATCGTGTGTGGCCTATGGCAGGCTAGATTACAGTTCCCTTCATTGTTCCAAAGAGCGTCTCAGAGATACCTAGTATATAGAGTCTCTATAAAATGTTCTTTTGTATTGTATTGTATTGTATTGTATTGTATTGCTAGTGATTCTTAATAAATAAGTCTGTCATATTCTCGGTGATTTCTAAAAGTATAATTTAAATCAAACTGTTCTGACACTACGAAGTCTTTGTGTGTGGCACTGATAATTATGAGAGCTCATGTTGACCACAAGAACATCAGTGGAATGGTCTAAGACAGTGTTTCTCAGACAGTGTGGGTCGCAACCCGCGGGTGGGTCGCAGACTCCTTCAAGTAGAACGCCGAGGTCTCAAAAAATATTTTTTAAGATGGCCTAATTATATTAGTAGTTGTAAGCATACAAGAATCAAACTCTTATTTTTGTATGCCTATGAAAATTTACACTTTTCACGTAGGTCTACATCTAATTTTGCATGTCTTACAAGTTACACATTTATGACCTATAGTAGATCCATACAAAAATGCTTAGTGGGTCGCGACTAAACTTTTATATTTTTACTGGGTCGCGATCCCGTAGAGTTTAAGAAACGCTGGTCTAATGCAGTCCTTATTATTTTTGGTTATACAGATATTAGGCTAAAATAGGTGGTGCTGCATCTATCTCAAAGTAGCAATGCAAATCTGCGTAAACTTGAGTTTAAGTTGAGCTCGCAGGCACATTTGAATTTATTGGGCTATTATGAATCTGTTGAAAGATATGAAATTAAAACTATTTGAGCACTGCAAGACCAATCCTAAAACTAAAGTATGCAATTATAATCTATATTTGTATATTATTATTTCTAATTCATTGAAATTTTTATATTAAATATTTTACTTCAATTACAAATTTGGCACCTATTGTCTGCAACAACTTTTGAACACACTTTTGATTAAAGATGTGTGCTAATGTCAGGTGTGCGATGTTGACTTTCTGACGGAGTCCAAACAACTGACAGAGATCACCACATCGGGCGAGGCTTATGAAGTTCTCGTGGAAGTGGAATACCCTAAAGGTTTGACATAGGCTAACTGCCCATCTACTCTCAATTATGTTATTGTATGACACTTTCTTGACATTTTCTATTTATTTGAAATTTCATTATTGAAGAGGTGGACTACATGCAGACGTTAAACCAAAATTTGCAAGTATTTAATGTCTAGTAGGCATATATAATATGTATAATTATTGGATATAGGCGTACTATCAGTTTTTGAATATAATTTTACAAATAATATAATGTGATATTACATGCTTTTCATGTCATGTTTTAAAATCGGTTGGTATGCGGGGTACATGTCAGTGCCTTCGGGCCTTTTTGTCCTTTCCTCGTCGAACTGAATTATTGATGTCTTATTTGTACGGTAACGAGAAAAATGAAGAAATTAATAGCATTGTTTTAGCTTGTTTATAATTTTTATTTGTTGCGAAGTTTGTCATTGTTTTATTGGTTATCTGAAACTGCACCGTTTTCTTCTCTTTCATCATTTGTTTTTGCGAGTCCTGTTTGGGTGGATAGGCTGGTTGTTCATGTGTTGTTGTGACGTCCCTGATGTCGTCGTCAGATGATGAAACGGACGTTCAATTTGGATGTAAATGATTGAAGTTAATGTAAAGTCAGCTTATTATAATTTTGTAATGAACATGAAAATCAAAAAGAAATGAAACTATTTATAAAATATTTCTTTAACAAACACCAAGTTCAGTAGTGTTTTTCGTGTTTGTCACAGGAACTGAAGGAGTTGTAGATTTTCATGAAGTTCGAATGTATCAAGAATGTAAACAAATTATTACTCTCAAAAATTCAGGAAAATATGATGTTAACTTTCTGTAAGTATGCCGATGCACTTTCATCAATTCCTAATAATTTATTATTACATTTAAATATAATTCATGAATTCAGTCTAGACATAGGCATAATTATGTGTATATTTGTATTTACAGTTGATTATTATTATTATTATTTATCTGGAGTGATGATTAAATGATTAATGATCAGTTGATCACATTGCTTCAAAATAAGTAGGTCTATGTAACTGTGAAGTATAATTCACAACTGAGGTGTAACCGAGGTATAGTTTACACTATAATGTTACTATTATTGCTGCTCTACTTTTTAACTTATAGCAGTTCTCAGTATGAAAGCGTAATCTGTAAAGGCGTTATAATCAAGACTGTAGTTACCATCCACGAGTCTACATATTCAGCATCGTCTGTATATTCTATAATTGCAGTGCTATGCATGCTGTGTATGTTTCACTTGCTGCATATGTAGTTCGCAATTTATTTATTGATTTGGAAACTTTTATGATTCAGTCCATTTTGAGTTGTATGCTAAGTTATACAATAATAATATAACGATCCTAACGATTGTTGATATTGCTGATATAAGGCATGATATGGTTTATGACTGAAGGTTTACCTACGACTCGGCTCACCTGTGCGAGGGCTGTATATCTCAGATCCTAACGGCTAAGCCCTTAGACGGTTCTATCCCTGGAGGTAAAACAGTTCAGGCCACTCTACTACTCAACTCAGATCGTATGCTACACATCGACCAGAGGCCACTACTGCGCTGTCAAATCTATCGAGACAGCGAAACCATGACTGGGCCAATAGTAGCGTCACCTGTGGGCAAGGAAACCGACGGCAAGAAAACAGACAACAAACCCGTTCCTTCAGGCAAGAATGTGAACCACAATGCGAAGGAGGATGAAGGTAAGAACGTGAACCAGAATGCAAAGAAGGATGAAGTTAAGAAGAAAGATGAGAAGAAGAATAAGAAGCAAGAAGTGCAGACGAAGAAGGTTGGTAAGTGTGTGGAACCAGTGCTGCCGTCAAAGAGTTATAAGGATTCAGATCTAGTGGATAGTATCCCGATCAAAGTGTCCTTCACTTCCTGCATGTCCAGGTTTGCTGCACTCTCTGTGTTATGTGTCCTACTCTCTGCGTTCTCTGTTTTTCAGTATGCTGCTGAACTAAATTCTTATCAGGGTATTTTAATTTTAACAAATCAATCAGACTCTTAACTTTAATTTTTCAATTGTAACTTATACTTATTGCTTTCATTGTTCCTCTATATGCTTCTGATATAAATATTCAGTAAACTGCTATAAGCAAATGCTTTACCTTGAAAATGTTGAGCTTCTGTATGACATGTATTTTAGATATGAAATTAAACCCCGACGTCTGAACTTTGGATGTGTGCCTATTGGCACAACAGTTCCACTAACTTTTGTCATATCAAATGTGCGCAAACCTTTCGACTTCAACTACGAGATAACTAAGAAGCTGACTGAGAGTGAAATGAACCAAGAAGTCGTCGACCCAAAGGGGAAGAAGGGAAAAAATAACAAGGAGAAGGGAAAGAAAAATAAATCGAATAATGCAGCCTCACCTAAAAAGGACAAGTAAGTGCTAGTTGTGGTTTACTCTAAATTAAGTAGAATTCATTTTTCTAAAAATTCTTTCTATTTAAAACAATGAATCAATAGCAGACAGTTATTTAGGACAATTGCACTGTTTACTTAGTCTTTGTAATCTAAACAGTTCTGGAACAGGAACAGTGGTGAGTAGAGTAGCGTAGCTTCCCATTAGCCACAATCGATGTGGCAGGACCTTTCGCCGTTGTGTGACCTATTGACTCATTTCTAGACGATATAAATATATTAATTTCATCTTGAATGTTTCTTTATAAGTACACAATCACATATATTAACAGTTTCATAAGTCTGATAGATTCCTGCGCTTATGAATTTGGTTGGAGACATCCAGACTTTGTCTTTGGCGAGGAAAGGGATGTTAGATAACAGTATTTTGTTGACGCAGAGGTAAACAGGATAAAACGAAAGGCAAGAAAGATGGCGGTGGTGGGACGGGATCGTTGGAGGCTGGCCCATTCAATGTTTCGCCCACACTGGGAAATCTGCAGCCTGAGACAAATGTCACAATAAATGTGGAGTACTACACATCTGAGCCTGGCCTATTTTCTGAGGTATGAACAAATGATTCTAGTAACTGTACTTTTGCAGCCTTGATGACGTTATATTAAATTAATGAATTGATATCAACGTGATCCATTACTTGTTTGACTAATTGATTGTTTGTCTGATTGATTAATTAAATGATTGAATGATCAATTAATATATTGATTGATTGATAGATTTTAAAAAATATTTTTTATCCTGGGTTCAACCAACCCAGTACGTTTTATTTTGAAAAAGAACTATTTAAGAACGGAATGAATCGTGGCCCGGCTACTCGAGATCGACTAGATCAGCCGCGAAAGCAGAATGCATTAAACCTCTACAGAGCGATTGAGATTTGTCAAAGAAAAGAGGTCTCGCACTGATCCCGGATATGCAGCGCAATCTCTCTGCCGATGATTGATTGATTGATTGATTGATTTATGCAGACTCTATTAGTTGATATAACTGGACGCGATGAGTTGGACTACCCCCTGGGTGTAGACTGCAGTCTGTGCGGAGAGGCAGTCGTCACAGGGTTTGACACCACAAGCCTCTGTGATATATTTGAGGAGCAGCGTATCTGTATCAACATGGCTGAGTGGCAATGTCTGCGGGATAGCATCAGTGGGGGTGTTTATCTAATGGAAGAAAATCTGTTCATGTTCAACGAATTTCAACAAGGATCCAAAGTCTCAGCCAGATTTAGAATCTACAATGACAGAAAGGTTTGTTTGTTTCTGTACTGCTTGTTTCATGAGATGTCCCTGATGTCGTCGTCAAATATCGAAACCCCTATTGTATTTTACAGTGTTGTTGTGGTCTGACTGTAAAAAGATTCTGTCACATATTTTGCTAAACAGTCCTACTGTTTAGATACAAATTTCTACTGTACTACATTTCTACAAGCTACATTTTGCAGCAGAGTTCTACTCTCATTGTGTAAGCAGCACAGTGTAATTATTGTAGCTTGTTATTGGAAGATCTTGGCTCCTTACAGTGAAACAGTTTTATTTGATTTAATTTCTTTTCTTTTCTTTATTTATTTATTGCCCTGGGTGGTAAACGACCCTGGGCTAAAAAATATGATAAAATAGATTTATTGTGTTTAAAAAAGAAGTATAGATGAACTATAGTAGTTAAAATAAATCTCCTGATCTTTGGAATGCCATTATTATTATATAGATTCTTATATTATTAGAACTACACATTATTAATAGAACTATATAAACTGCTGTTACATCAGAACATAAAATTTTGTACAGTATGAGAAATATTGCTTTCCTGTATAACATAGCTATCTACCTATGTTGTTACACCACAGCATATACATGTATAATATGTAAAGTTGTACACAGATATAAAATATATACTTACAGCAGACAGAAGATCAGAAGTGCCATATGTTTTACCCAGAGCATCAGAGAGACCAGACAATATTGAGCCCACCTCACTCACATCTCTACGCCATCTCTTACCCAGGGGGCCTGACCCCCTCACATCTCCCCCAACCTCTAAAATTGGTCTAACTCCCCCCACCTCTATAACTGGTCTAGCGCCACCCTTATCATACTGAGAATCTTTATCATAGGAAAGCTGCTGATTGAGCGAGGATTTGATAGGGAGAACTTCTGCTATCAGGCGATAGATCTGTGATAATACGCAATTGAATAAGTAAATATTTGACATTTATTTATTTATTTAATAATGCCAAATTTAACGTCAGTATCGCAACCGGAAGGCTTCATCAGTGACAGATAAGCCCTGAGATTCGAACCGAGAATCTCAGGAAACTGATACAGACGCTGAACTTAATCGCACCATTGAATCAATATCTTTATAATAATATAATCTACATAATAATATAGTAGATTTAATCAACTTTTTGTTTAATATACAACACAATTAGAATTCAATGGCCGGTTCCTCACCCGAAGGCAATGTCAGGGACGTAAACTTATGTCTATATTATAAATCTACTGTGAACTGTTATTTTGTAGTGCAATGTTTGTACTATTTGTTATTATTGCTGTTCTTTAATTTGTATATCATATTGCGGTTGTCAGTATGAGTAATAAACGGATATTCTATTCGATATGACTGTAGACTGTAGAGTTTGTATGCCATATTTTCTTGGAGAACATTTTGTTTTCTGTGGGGTCCCCAGAACCAGTGACTGCGTTAGTCGACTTGTACGAAGCAATTGCAGCTTTCGGTTGGTCCATTATTGTGTTTTGCCGGATTCAACCCGACATTATTTTGCTAGTAAGGCTAATTTCAATAATAATATCCGCCAATTACACGATGATTTACATCAGACCAATGAGATTCTAGAAAACAGTTCTAGAAAGCGTGTTTGGCGTAGCCATGGTGATGTTAGTGTGGGACTTGTATGCACTACAAGATTCGCTAAACTGATTCCAATGATCATGAGGCCATCTGTGCCTTATGCCCCTTAAAAATAAACTCATGGTACTCTAGCGTAATATTGACTGGGCTTCCAATACATAGACTATAGCAGCTGGAACAACTTGCGCCACCTGATAATGGAAAGAATTTTCAGGTTGAATTTCCAGAACATTGGGGGAAGACGAAATGGGGGGAAAGGATCGATAAGGTGGTTATTTTGAGCCAACTTATTGCATTAATATTGGGGGGGGGGGGATGGGCGCCCCTAAATATTGATTAGGCCTACTGTAATCTGAAAGAAAACTATATATTAAATAAATTTCGAAACTTGTTCTTCTTCTTATACATAAATAGGAAAATAATATAGCTTCATTTTTGCATATTAAATAAAAATTAGCAACAATTTTTCTTCTTGCACAAAAATAGGAAAGTAAGATATCTTCAAATAAAAGGAAAACGGACTATTATTATCTCGTGTAAACTGCTTAACATAATTTTCACCTCTTCACTTAAATTATTCCATCAATCAATAAATATACGTATTTAGGGCCATTTTATGCAAATGCCACAGTAGAGCTAAATTGGAGATGGAGAGTCAAATAATCATACGTATAAAGGGCACAACGGGGATGCATCATGGAATATTATGTAATCCCTAGAATGTTTTTAGAAGCCATTACTCGCCACATGTTGTTCGTCCTAGAACTAATTCTTTAGCAGAGAGAGAGAAAGAGAGAGAGAGAGAGAGAGAGAGAGAGAGAGAGAGAGAGAGATCAGTGTGCTCATTGGATGGATATTAAAATTTAATATTGAGTAGCCTCAGTGTAGTGCAGTTCGGTAATGTGCAGTGATCTCTGGATAGTGAACGTTAAATGAATAGTGAAAAAGTGTAGATATCATTTTCAATTTGGCTAATTAACATAATATTACAATAGTATTTTGTACTATAAATAAATCAATTTATATTGGTAGTCATTTGTAGGTCATACTTCTAGCGTGAGTGCTCTTAAAAGTCGAATATGTTTAACCTATTTGCACGCTCAGTCATACTATGCCATACTTGCACAGCCAACTAGTAGTTCTACTTCGAATTTAAATTTCAAATTTGTTAATGGAAATGTGACATTAATAATATTAATGAGGATTTCGCCGTGTTGTCTCCGACAAACTTGAGAATAGACCAACGGATAACTGCTCGTTTCGTAGAAGCCGACTAACGCAGATATTTTCATACTGAGGAAGGCATGCAACGACAAACTCAGAAACCACTTCGGAAGTCAGATATACACTGTATATTCCCAAGAAAAAATTTTTTTTTTAAGGTGTGGTAGAGGCATAGCCTTTTTGATAGGATCAACTTGATGATCGATGGAGTGCTCATTAGTGAGCGTGATAGCAAACTGTGTTTCAGAATATGTACCTTGGACCTGCCATTTGGCGGTGAACTAGAGATAGAGATACCACGTATAACAGTCACTCTAAATGTGCTTTAATTTATATAATCAATGGATTGGTTGGTTGGTAATTTAGCTTAACGTCGCAACTAGTGTCATAACTAGATGATTAGCGACTGCCAAAATATCAACCAACGATCAGCTCTTTGGCCAGTCAGGTTAAATTAGCTCAAGACGTAGTGCAATGTCTTGGCACAGATATAATCATTG
>JAQFZF010002237.1:0-12701 GCA_034695365.1 Enchytraeus norvegicus
CCTGGAGGAGCGTTCCCAAGGACGAAGATAGAGGGAGTCAGCACCACGGCTGATCCTCGGGTGGGCAACAACAACATAGTAAAATAATAAATATTTTCGTCCGTTTCCTTATCCAGGAATAATGTCAGGGACGTCATCCCTAGATGAGGAAACATTCTATAAACAGGGTGACATAAAAAAGTGGACCCTAATTGTTTCTTAATGGTGTCGAGACCATTCAGTCTATGTGCACCATTTTTATGGGATATACTAGGAGGCCAGTTTGACATCATTTGGGAAAATTCGATCAACAGATGGCGGTATTATTGGCGTTTTTGTGATCGGTACTATCAAATATAAAAATACACCGTGTCCTTTAATTATTGAATTGGAATTATTGAGCTGATTCCTATGAAATTTTCCAGCAATAGAGAACGACCAATTATATCTCTTGTCACCAAATTTCATTTTGAGATCTTCAAAAATAAAGAAGTTATTGATATATCAGTATGACGGGGTAGACGAATTTTGCAGTTTTATGACGTTATGCAATGTTAAATGAAGCATGCTTCTTTTCAATACTTGTGCCCCGTCATACTGAAATATCAATAACTTTTTGGTTTTTATAGGTATGCAAATTAAATTTGGTGACAAGAGATAGAACTGATCGTTCTCTATTGCTGAAAAGTTTCATAGAAATCAGCTCAATAGTTACAATTTAATTAACTGAAAGCAGATGACGTCATGTATTTCAATACCGGTACATTGTTCTCGGAGACCTGTCATGTTCAAATGTGAATAACTTTTTTGTTTGTAAAGATATCTTAATGCAACTTCTCAATAAGTTGTGGCATTGGTTGTTCCCCATTTCCACTAAATTCTACAGGGATCGGTGTACTATTTACGAGTTAGTGGCAAATATGAAACTTTCTCACTTATAAAAGAAACCGTGTATATTTATATTTGATGAGTACGATAACAAAAGCGCCGATAACTCCGCCATCTGTTGATCGAATTTGATGAAATTTTCCGAAGTTGTGTCAAACTGGCCTGCTAATATATCCCATAAACATGGTGCACATAGACTGAATCGTCTCGACAGAATCTAAAATACAATTTGGAGTCCACTCTTTTTATGTCAACCTGTATAATTTCAACAGTCGTGTCCTGGTAACACAAGAGACCCTGGATCATTTGCACGGAGAGTTTGCCACGGACGTGACTGATGGGTTCATTGGTGGCAGCAGGCGCCCAGGCTGCAGAGCCTCTGATGTCGAATATCTGTCGAGTCGCGGCATAGATACCTACTTCATTGTCGCCGAGACACCAACCAGAAAGGTTTGAGTATTCTAAGTCAATATCAATAAAAAAAAACTAGTTTCAGAATCTAAGGATGTCGATGCAGTTTTCGAGATAAATATTATACTCTGTAAATCTACGACTCAACGTGATAAACTTTGGTAAAGTATTTCTAATTATCGTTATTACACAAGGTTTTAACAACAGATATATAACTATATCAAGGTATTTTCATAATATGCTACTTATAATAACAGAACTCGAGATATAAATAGCAAGACTTACTTTTTAGTACTCAAGTACAGTTGTAGTCCTGTCAGCTTAAAACTTGCCCTCTGCCACATGGTTACAAGTCGTCAAAGTAGCGGCATGGGAGATACAGATGTTAGTCATCTCGTTAGTCGTTATGACAGAACGTTTATAAACCTCAATCCTTCAGTACTATTTTATTCTATATTAGAGATTCAGTGCACATTTCCTACCCTACCATCTCGCCTCATCCAACGGAAGGTTGTCGTTCAGAAGTTGTAATAACCTAATATCCAGAGTTATCTCCAGCATAAAGTTCAACGCTGAGGTTCCGCTCTACTCAATATTACAGACCAGCTCAGGAGCGGGTGCTTCTGTCAGCAATGATGATCTGAATTGGTAAGGCAGTTGTTATTTAATGAACATAATATCTTTGTTCGTCAAAGCAAGTAAACGACAGAGAAAAATTCACGAGTAAGCTTATGCAAACACATCAAATGAAAATAACAAGAAAGTTCAAAAATCTCTACAACATACATGTAACAGCTATCAACAAAAGAGACCTATAATAATTATTGTCAAACTACTATCATTGTCATTAGTTAACGCAACAGTTATTACATAGTAGAAACTGAATAATAACTTTATTTATAATAAAGATATAGTAATAATATTAATAATAACAATATATAAAAGTGTTAGCGTCCGTTTTCGGTTCTAAAGATGATATCAGGGATGCCATCACTGGACTCGTAGACAAGTTCTGTAATAAGATATAAAATTCTAATTACTGGATAATAGGAAAATTTTCACAGTTTGCAATTTGCTTTTAAGGAGAGTTATGTCCATGCCTGTTCACTCTGTTCCTATGTCATATCACTTTAAATCTATGATCACATTTGTCCCTGATATCATCGTCAGATGATGAACAGGATGTTAAACCATTATTTGATTTGATTCAATTTGTTCGTGGGACTGGCGAGCTAGTCTTCGGATTAATGACAATTGTCGCCTGTGTGAAAAGATCAATGCGAAACGAGAACTCTGCAAATATTTCAACTGTTTCCTTTACGTCTATTCACTTCTTCGTATATATATACCAATACATACTGCCTACACATCTTTATAAAAATAGCAGTGTCTAAAAGCTGTACAAAGCTAAGTTTAACAACTGTTTCCGTATCACTGCCAGAAACAAATAAAAGAGAGTCGGATAAAGAGAAAAGAGACTTTATTTTAATTATTTTTTAGGGAGGAGCGATTAAAGCATAGCAAGAAGCCAATAAGTGAGGACACTTCACTAGTCGTTGAGCGCATGCGCAAGAGACTTCTTCAAGCTGCTACATCACGTGACCTGCCGAGACCTGATGCTGCAGCTTCTGCTGCTGCTGCTGCTCCATATACGGCTAACAAAATACAGGATCCAACTTCCATCAATTATATCACTCTGGCCTTCAAGTCAATTAGCAGTAACAAAAAGGTTTGCATAATTTTGGGATCATTAAATTTTGAGTTGATATGTCTCTCTGCATTGTTCAGTAGGTGTCTAATTGAGAAATATGATATCTTTTATATTATTTATGAAAGGTTGACAATTAAAATTATTTTCTAATTTCCTAATTTGCTTTAAGTATTCGCAAGATCTTATAGTTATTTAAGTTCTCACTTCACAACTTTTATAAGTAATAAAGTTTTGGTATTATTTTCCAGGTAGGCATTTTCAGATCTCTAGAATTTCTGGATAATTAGAGAAACCCATATCTTGCAAATTTTAGATCCAATGAAGACGGCCGTCTGGATGTCTTAAGCTAGCTACTTTACTCTCCATTCCATCGAGAGCAACGATAATAAAAGCGGCAACAATTAAAGAAGCAAACATGTGCCACATCTGAGAATATGGATAAAAAAGCAGTTAAATCTTTGATTATTATATTGACTTTTATTATTGTTTTGTAAGAAATAATTAAGGCCTTCAGATTTATTTTGTTTTATTTGCAGTATAATCGCCAAAGTGATCGATCATTTCCTGCAGCAATGCTACTGTGCCTAATAATTCTAGTCCTGACCATTGCAATACATGCCATTATTCTACCCAGGTTAGTTTTATCAATCAATCGCTCAATTTTATATACCGCACTCTAAACTAAGTCTCAGAAGCGCTTAAAACTATTACTATTTTTGAATATCTGGTTAATATTATTTATAAAAAATAGAGATACCAGTACAATATTAAATTGATTTAAAGTGCTCTTAATATTGAGGTATAGACTATTAGATCGCTTATTAACAGATGGGATTGCTGCAAGAGATTTAAGCTTTAGTTTAATTTGAACCTGTCATTAGATATTTAGAAGTCGGTAACATAGGAAAACAGATGGACATTAAGATCTTTATAGCTTGATCTATTATAATTATTATCGAAGTTTATTATTGGATTAATTCCATACCATAGGAGACTACTTCTGTTGTCAAATATCATACCTGTTTCCGTGATGGAATTTAATATTTGACTGAGCCATCAATATTATTCACAAAAGTTAACCTTATTCTCTCTTCATTTTACAGAACTCTTCTGCTGCTCGTAATATTTCTCACAACATTTGCTTGGATCAGTATCGTCCTCATGCTCTTCCTCGGCTTCAGAATCAGGGTTCGTATGGCATAATCATTAGTAGACTAAGTAAATTATAATTTGGAATGAGAGAAGGCCAATGGAGAAGAGGAAAACCAAGACTAAGGTGGTTGGATGAGATGGTAACAATAACAGTGAAGAAGTTAAGTTTATGGTTCTGAGGAAACATAAAGACCAGTGGAGGTATTATTCGAATACAGCCTGCAGAGATCGAATTTCGATTTAAAGCTCCAGGTAACCAGATAAGCAATTAAAATGGTTAAGCACAGGACCTGGTATGACTTGGTTGGATGAGATTGTAACAATAACACAAAAAAGCTAGAAATCAAATGACGGTTTACACAATTAAATAACGGTTTAACGTCCGATTCATCATCTGACGACGATATCAGAGACGTAGAAAAATTGAAGCTTCTGATAGAACGTAGAGTCCACTTATGTGGTACTTTAAAACTAAAATTAGATCATCAGAATCTTTATCAGCACTATGTAATTTAGACGTAACAGTTGCTGAACCCCGGCAGCGGGAAAATATGAGATAGGATTTTAAGACTCGCCATGCTGTCCACACATTTACATGTACATAATTATGTGATTATGATTGATGTGTTAATTAATGTGATTATGATTGACGTGTTAATTAATGTGATTTTCTCGATATTTCAGTGTATCGGGTGTGACATACGGAAATCAGCTCCTGTTCGTACAGCACTAATCGTCATTACTTTTTTCCTTATCTTCGCCATGTCTTTCGTCAATATTGTAAGTAATTATAAATAATAATTAGAAATATTATAACAATATAATAATATATTCGTTTATTCATCTTCGAAATCTGTCGTTACTCAGAAATCACACAAACATTCACAATCATAGCAGACAACACAATACAAAATCAAAATATAGGAATAGAACATTAGCTATATTATTCTGATAACTGAGCAAAAGCATACTCAAATATGAAGTGTCATGTTATATACATCCCTAATGTTGCTTCTGATTATGAAAAAGCCGTAAAATTGACTTGCGGGCTTTCCGCGTATTATGAATAGTGATGGGGGTTGGTTAAAAAATCTTATGGGCAATTGAGATTTATAAAACACCTGGAAAACTAATATTTCTCGCTGATAATAGGCAAAATATTTCTTGCTCTTGTATATTATAGCTTCTTCCTAAATTCATTTCCTGATATCCCAGCGGTGCTGCAGTTGAAACACAATAGTTTATCAATGCTGTTAGATGATGATGTTGAGGTGCTGTTTGAATAAGAGTAGCTTTGTGTACACGTTCTGACTAATACACTACTTACCTGATTTAAAGTCCATTTCATCATCTGACGACGATATCAGGGACATCTCCGACTGCACAAGCAATACTAACTGGTCCACTCAAACGCAGTTAGCAAGTCACAAACTTGTGCTGAAACAGAATAGGAGGAATCAACACTGGTCAAACACGGTGCAAGTTCATTTATTCATGAGACAGTCAATAAATAAATTACTGATTTAATGAGATGATATAATAATAAGGACTTGGCTAACTTCTGTTAACTAATTTCTCTCAAGTTTCATAATATTAGACACAATCTTGTATATGTAGGCCTATGCTGTTTATTATATTAATTGTGTTTTTTATTCTCAATTTTATTATATATCACCACATATATACACAGTTATAAATCAAATCAAGAATAATGTCACTATCAAAGAGTTAAATAACTCTGTAAGATTACATAAGAAAAAACGAAAAAAATAACTAAAATACAGTTTCATCCTCCTCATATGCAACCCGTAGTAACAATCGAAACAATAATTACTATCAGCAAAGATAACGCAGTGAACAAAACGAAATAATATTGAGAACAATCAAAAGTTTATTATGCGTTTGCATTGCATACAGTGTACAGGTCTATATATTGTTAGGAGTGATATTTATAATCCTGTAAAATTTAGAGATGCTCCGGCATGATATGCTATGTTGAAGATTGAACATTTGTATGACTGTATTTTATATTTCAGCTATATATAAGACTATATATTATGTTGTCCTTATAGACTTTACATATTATTTGTATGCTAGCTCTGCTGCAGAGGCGGGCTGCTATTCCCTGATAGACTCGCTACTGCCTCCAGCCATATATCCCATCACGGAGAGTCCGTCCTTTCCTTTAACCGTGACTACCACGTCCAGTGTGATGTACCTCAATACATCTACCTCGTTGCTATGGTAACGCTACTACACGCCGCCATCTTTGTATCAATGACGTCGCTCTCTAAACTCTTCTTCCTCGTTCTGGTTGCCGTTGGATACGTCACTGCCATTGTTTACTGTGATCTCAAGGTGTTCAATAAGATTAATGACATACTCAGGTTTGCTATAGTAACGGGTTGTTACCTTGTGTTATTAAAGTGTTACCTTTGTGTTGTTAATCGACCATTAATAGTTCCACCATACATTCGTCTTGTTTATTTAAAATATGCTTTAAATAATACTGATACATTATTTGCATAGGACTGTACATTTATTATATCTGAGCATTTAAATTATTATATCTAATCTATTCAAATAGATTAGAGAAAATAGCCACTTAATATAATTTAGCAAATAATTAAAGTTAATGTGTGTACTATCTGGTTAGTTACTGACTATCATGTGCAGTCAATGACATTGAACGACACTTAATAATCATCATAAAGGTTTAACGTCCGTTTCTTCATCGAGGGATGATGTCAGGGACGTCCGAACATCCCTTAGACTAGCTAGGTGACATTAGGTGTACACTAGCAAATAATTCCGCCTCTCTGTCTCTCAGTGACGCTGGGGCCACCCTACAGGATATCTATAAATACTCTGTGTACACTAGGTGACATGGATGGGAACGATTTTCTTTCAATTATTGCTTTGTATATTAATTTTACAGACCAGATATTCCAATAGACGTGGAAGGTCTTGTTATGCTGGTTCACACGGTTCTCTGTATATACTGTCTAGCGAGAGATATTGAGTGGATTCAGCGAATCAGCTTTCTCTGGAAACTTCAGGTCAAATATCCGTCACTTATTTACTCAATTGCTTAAACTACTATTTTGAAGAGGAGAGAAGCCGTCTTGAAGAAGCCGTGTGAAACATACAGAATACTAAGAATACTAATGTACATGTATACTAAGAACTACTTTCATTGCAGTTAAAAGCAGATAACGCGAGCAAATAAAGAAATAATTATTGCATTATTATACATTAATCTATAATAAAGTATAACGAGATAACGAAAGTACGACTCTGACATCATTTTTGGATGAGGAAACGGACGTTGAACTTATTACTTTTTTATTTTTTATTTTTTATAATAATACAAGTCACAACTCTTTCAGAACTTGTGACACACTAATTGTATTTGAACGGACCAATTATATTTCTTGTGCTGTCGGAGACGTCCCGTATATCATCGTTAAATGATGAATCTGACATTAAATCCATATTTTATTGTATATTGGATTGTCTTATGCTTGTATTATTGTATTATATTATACTCTTACCCATAGCTAAACGAGGATGACGCGAGATTGAACAACCTCCAATCAGCTAACAGGCGACTACTGAGTAGCATCCTACCTCGTCCTGTTCTCTCCTATTATCTCGGTGTCTCCCCTGTCATCAGTGCCAGCCTGCCCCAGCCTTATAGCTCCGCCTCCCTGTCTCGCAGTGACGCTGGTGCCACCCTACAGGATATATATAAATACTCTGGTGCCCTGCCCCAGGTAGATCTGTATGGGCAGGGCTATCAACGAGTGGGCGTGGCCTTCATTAGCATAGACGGTCTTATTGAGGTAAGCCTGTAGAAGAATTGTTTAAGGTAAAACAGAATTTGCTTCAATTTCGCTTTCGAACGGCTACATCAGTAACGGTTTGTCTAGTGGCAGCGCTACGGTTTCGGAATTATGAGGTCGAGGGTTCAATACCCAGTTTTGGAGACCAAGTTTGAGTTGCAAGCCTTAAGAAAAGCTGCATTAATCTTCATTGTTCATTGATTTGATCACGCTCTGGCGACACAAACTAGCTAACCGAATTTGGGAACGAATCCATCAATTTCGCCATCTGGCGAGATCAATAGCATACGCTATTATTATTACGGGTGATCCCTGAGATTTGAACCGTGCTCATATGTAACCCTATTCAGACGCTTTATCAGCAGCGCCATTGACCCAGCCATAAATATTCGTTAAATATCATGCATGACTGGAATTCATGGTCATATTGATTAGCCGTAACTTAACAATTAAATTTCAATAGAATATGATCAATTGTTGGTTCTAATACAACTGAATGTTGATTTTTATTCCCATGTTGAGATGAGATTGACTTAATTTGAATAGAATTTTCGGATTAGATCCCACATCACGTTTTATTTCCTTCTTTAACGTTTTCTTAATTTGAGCAACTGTTTACTACACGTAGCCTATGTGCTCTTTGATGCTAGGACGAGTCTGAGTATGACATGGGCGGTATGGTAGGAGGACGATATCAGGGTCAAGGTCAAGCTGGTAGGAGGGCTCTCATCTCTGATGGGAGAGGCTCAAATGTTGGCACAGAAACTCTTCAAAAGTCCTTCATACTGCTGCACCGACTCTGGAACGACTTTGACGCTGTAACTAAATATGATTATAATTGTTTAGTTTTATTGTTATTATTACTATATTGTTTTAAGGGCCTGTTATGAGTTTATATTACATTTTTTAATTTTTTTAATTTTATGTAAATGCCCTGGTAATAACGATGATCACGATAATAATCATAATTAACTATGATTATTATTATTTCTTATTGAAAGAGCTCAATTAATAGCTGGCATTATTTGCAGCTATTGTTACTCTTTACTCTTAATGCTTGTATACAAATATTTATATACAAATTATACTTATTTTTATAATTAGCATAATATATTGTAATTATAATGTTTCATCCTGAACAGTGTTGGGTCCGTGATATTTCAGAATAGTCCAATCGATAACTGCACTTGTTTCGTAAGAGCCGACTAACGCAGATACTGAGGAAGGCAATAGAAAATCACCTCAGAAATCTATATTTTCCTTGAAGAAAGGCATCATTTTAGGTGTGGAAAAGGCCAAGCCTTGTAAAAGGCCAAGCCTTCGGACTTATTGGGTTGGTCGATGGCGTGCTCATTAAAGAGTGAGATAGTTGATTGTGTGTATGAATTTTTGCCTTGGACCTGCCACGTGGCAGAACACTGCATAGATAGATCTTGAACAGCATGATTTCCAGCATAATATGTAGGCTCTATGCCTATTATAGAACAGTTTCCTATATTGTCACAATATACAGGGTCAGGCAAACTTTACACTCCCCTAGCGGAATCTTAATAACTTCGTCAAAATTAAAGATTTGTTAAATATATTTTCAGGCTGTCTGGAGGAGGAATGTTGACATTTACCCTCCAATTTTGGTCGAAAAATAGTAATAAATAAAAAAGTTACAGAGTTCTGAAAAAATCGAAAAATGAAAAAATAACAAGGCTTATTCAACAAGAATTCACTCTTTTTTAATAGAATTTTGGACATGAAAAGGGGTCATTTGTTGCTGTTGCCGATTCTATTTGAGTAGGTGCTCAAAGTGACCGCCATCTGCTCGAATGCACGCCTGCAGCCTCTTCCGAAATGCTAGAACAGCTAGATAGACTCTTGAAGCAAGTCGTCCCATATTGATTGTCCCTAGCACTATCTTGAGCTCAGCCTTCTTAGTTGGCTTTGGGGTGAACACTTTGTACCGCTCAAGCACAGCGTCCCAGACGTGGTAGCTGAGAGGATTGAGGTCAGGTGAGTTTGGTGGCACTCATCCTTCTTGACGAACTCCGGACCTAATATTTAAGAAAAATCGTGCCAAAGCTATTTGAATAAGGCTTGTTATTTTGTATTTTTAGATTTTTTCATGAAAACTCTGTAACTTTTTTATTTATTAATATTTTTCGACCAAATTTGAAGGTTAAATGTCAA
The DNA here is from genome assembly GCA_034695365.1 of Enchytraeus norvegicus. Lineage (NCBI taxonomy): Eukaryota > Metazoa > Annelida > Clitellata > Enchytraeida > Enchytraeidae > Enchytraeus > Enchytraeus norvegicus. The sequence continues at coordinate 10,168 of JAQFZF010002237.1, forward strand.
CGTTCCTCCTCTAGAGAGCATGAAAATATTTTTTATAAATTTTTAGTTTTGACGAAGTTATCGAGATTTCGCTAGGGGGGTGTAAAGTTTTGCTCACCCTGTAGATTGATTCTATCAAATTATCAATTCGTTATCTGCGCATGGCAGGTTCAAGCCTCAAATTCAGATATACACTATTATATAGTCTTGACTGTCTCACTCGTTAATGAGCATGCCTTAATATAAATACTATTGATGCTTTAATAAAAATTATGATCTTTAATTTAATAATGAATATGACTAATAAACACTAAAAATTTATTAATGAATGTTATTATTGAACACCAAGGTTTTGGACGACCAGTCATTCCGCCATGTGGAGAAGATTAAGACATTTGGCAACAACTATCTAATAGCAGCAGGTCTAGCTCAATATCAGAACAAAATAGAGGTCTGTGGATTCTTGTACTTCAGTTAATCTATAATGATGAATTAGCGTCCAGTTTTTCACCAGAAAGCGATGTCAGGGACGCAAGGCATTTTATCATTTAATATTCATTCTTTGATATATTTTCACACATGACAGAGCGCACAATGCTAGTTTCCTCTCTCGGTTGCTGGTTTTGTATTTTATTATATTTCCCACTCCGTGATTGATCGTACCTTGGCGCTAGATAGTCTTCACCAGTGCTGGATCCGGGAAACTTGAAAATAGAACAACTGAAAACTGCACATGTTTCGTAAAAGCCCGACTAACGAAGATACTTCAATCTGAGGAAGGCAACGGAAAACCACCTCGGAAGTAAGAATATATATTCCCAAGATAAAGGTTACATTTTAGGTGTGGCAAAGGCATGGCTTTGTTGATGAGATCATCTTGATGATCGATGGAGGGCTCACTAGTGAGCGTGAAGCAGACTGCGTTTCAGAATATGTACCTTGGACCTGTCATTTGGCAGTGCACTAGATAGATAGATAGATAGTCCTAAATGCAGCCAGCGCAGGTACATGATGAACCTCCCAGACTGAGACACTCTGGGATTTTTCTTATGTTGACTGACCTGGGATTCGATGTTGGATCACTTGCTTCTAAGGCGAACACTCTGACAAAGGCCGCTAAACACCCCGAAACAAGGAGGGGGCGGAAGAGTTGGAGACGTTTTGTTAGTTTGTATTCACTGTGTATTCTGGGCTCACTTTAATATCTGAAAAATAGACAATCTTAAGGTAAATTCATAATGAATTATTATTTTAATACCAATCAATTATGCTAAGATTATAATATATAAAAGGGTTCGATTCAGGCATTTTTTAAATTATGCATATATCTTCGCTTGTCAGTCACTACCTATTTCACTAACTCCACTAATGATGATCTAAGTTCGGAGCATAATGAGATTTTTAGGTTTTATGATAGAGAGACAATGATAAATTCTTAATCTGTTTATTGTTATTGCTCAGGAGACGGAGCAGTCCAGCTACAGATCACTGATAGAGCTGATACAGTTCATACTGGCTCTACAGGACCGGCTGCACGCTCTCAATGACGCCACTGTTAACAGTTTCACTCTAAGAGCTGGTTTGTGGTTTACAAGGCATAATATTATTTTAGAGTTAACATGGAATAACTATACATTATAACTGTACAAAATTTCAGTTAAAGCTAAAGATAAGTTTCACGTCCGTTTCCGTATCGAAGGATATTGTCAGAAACGGACTCGGCTGGGACTCAAATCCGTGACGTCCTGCTTATCGAGCATGTGTGTTACCGACTACGCTATCTAACCGGGTCAACCTATCCCTGTGTACCATGATCAATTGGACGTCAGTTTAGTGGTAAAGGCGGTTTAGTACCGTAGCAGTTTATTTAAAAATCATCATGACAGACGAAAAATGTTGAGTAGTAGTAGAGGCCTCGGAAACAAACAACTTATAACAAGCGAATCTTCTCGTTACGACACAGCGTCTGTAAACCCCAACACACACACATTGAGTAATGATATGTCAGTGTATATTGCGGATTTAGTTAGAGCAAGATTTCTAGAGTTCAAGAATTCAATGATAAAATAATACATTGATATAATTGACACATTGATAAAATTGATACTGGTAGATGCAGATACATTGTATGAATTTCCGGAATGTGTAATATATGTTGCCATGTTTCTATTAGGTATAGATATCGGCCCATTAATTGGTGGAGTAGTGGGAGCCAGAAAACCCTTCTACGACATCTGGGGTCAAACTGTGAACATTGCTTCCCGTGTTAATCAGTCGGCATCAATGAATAGCATACTGGTATAAATGCTTCAACATTATTATTACATTATAAATACTATTTACATTAATACTATTATCTACTCATACTATTATTTATTGGCCAAGCCAGTCTAGTTTGAGTCATAAAATGGTTCTATAATCGTGGGATAATTGGATGGTCGTATGCAAAAGCGGACTAAAGACCATCTGAAATATCGCAAAAAATGGTGTTTATTTCAACAATATTTCAAAATTGTTTTCACAAAATTGAAAATATTTTATTGCTAATTACTAGA
>JAQFZF010002238.1:0-12699 GCA_034695365.1 Enchytraeus norvegicus
GAGACATACTGTTGTGTACACTGTATAGGGATAATATTATCATTTTTTTCGTCAAACCGGTTATTGCTTTTTTTATTGTTGCATATTGCCATATAGTTATTACATAATGCAAGTAATATTTCTTTATATTTTGATTGATTGATTGTGTAGGTTATAGTGCTATGGTGCGGTCAGACAGGCTATATAGATGTTAACAGTAGGACCATGTAGGCTACTCGCCGCTGCACCAGGCTTGATTGATTGATTGATTGTGTAGGATATAGTGCTATGGTGCTGTCAGACAGGGTATATAGATGTTAACTCTAGGGACCATGCAGGCTACTCGCCCCTGCACGAGGCTTGCCTGGGCTCACAGCTCCGTGCCGCTAGGTATCTGCTGCACTATGGGGCGGATGTCAACGCTGCCTCGAGATCTGATGGCACTAGGTGTGTTTACTAAGTCTATAGGAATATAATGGTGCTAGAATTGCTTGTGTTTAGAACAGCCATTGAATGTGTTCACATTAGGATTGACCAACGCAACAAGTTTACGTCATCTACTTCTTTCTAAAGTTGGACAAAATTCTTATTTAATCTATTTATTGCTTGAGTTGTATGGAGCAATGGTTCAGAACCTCTAATATAATCAATAGGTGTGCAGTTCAAATCTCTGACTACCCATCTAAGACATACACTCGGGATGGCGAAACAATATTAAATCATGATTTGATTTACTAATGCTGAGCAGTCATTTGTAAGCTTATTATTTGTTAATTAGTTGATTTGTCAGTTCTGTTACCACAATCACTAGCGAACATTGCAAATTATAATTATTATAGTAGATTGTTATTAGTCAATGTAGATTGATTGATTGATTGATTGCCTCACAGACCGATACACGAGGCAGTGCGCTCGGATGACCTTTTGATGGTGCGACTGTTGTTGTCCCATGGGGCTCACATTGAACCAGTAACAAGCTCAGGTCGTTCAGTGCACAGCCTCCCGGCATCGGCTGTTGTCAAGTCCTATATGAAAGGTTAGTTGTCTGCTTGTGAATAAGTCCTATATGAGAGGTTAGTTGTTTGTTTGTGAACAAGTCCTATAACAGAATTCCAAGATCAATTTAAAGAAAATATTATTTTTATTTATTATGGGCTCCTTAATTTCGCTATTATCCAGGGTTTGTCTTCCAAATTTGTGTGAGAACATCGGACTAGAGGAAAATTTTTTTGAAATATTAGGTAAGAATTCTACCGAGTCATCAATAGTAATGGAGCTATTGAAGGGCTCCCAGTCAATTTTAGAGAGTTGATTTTGAAATTTGGTAATACTTTTGATGCTATAAAATCTTATAAACGATCGATGTATTGGTTGATGTTTGTTGTAGGCTACTTGTCAGTTGGACAGTGTGGGTTGAGCTCAGAGAAACCTTGGGACATGGCTCCTAACTGGCACGGTAGGCTTCATCTCTTGTTATTGTTGTTTCTCACCCAGGTTATCATCTGTGTTGCCGGCATCCTTCATCCTTGTTACTGGGGAGTGGAGGGTTCATCCAGGGCCCGCTGCCAGGTCTCTAGCATCTCCACTGCCTCGCAGGGGTTTTCCTACAGTGTAATGAGGACCTGGATTGGTCTCTACATCCCCTCTCTCTCCTCTCTCTCTCTCTGTCTCTCTCTCTCTCATTGTTTGATGTGTTGTTATATGCAGATGAGTGCACCACATGTTGTGATGATCTGTTGATGGATGCACCAGACGGTGACGAGCAGGATGTTGATATAACATTTGATATGAGTGATAAACCATTGCTACAGACCTATCGACTGCTAGACAGCTCCACTGATAGGTTTGTGTCGGCTATAATCATTATGTCTACGGCTAAAAGCTTTGCCCATCACTGGGTCGTGTTGATTCAATTCTTATCTAGGTCACAGTTCCAGTCTTTATAGGGCACACTGCCCGTGTTACTCTGTTTATGTTACACTGCATGTGTTACACTGCACATGTTACACTGCCCCTGTTACACTGCGCCTGTTACTCTGCATATGTTACACTGCGCATATTACACTGTTGTGTTACAAAGTCATGTTACACTGCATATTTCTCTGTTATGTGATACACTGTTTTATGATGACCACTGTTTTATGATGATAGGTATCATTCTGTTATATGATACACCACTGTTATATGATGATAGGTATTGCTCTGTTATATGATACACAACTGTTATATGATGTTCTATGCATTGCTACGAAAGCGACTCCAGATTAACGTCCCTGGTGTCGCCTTTGGGTTGGAAAAGAAATGTATATCCTGATTGTCTTGTATTGTTTCAGATTGAAAGACTTTGTTCTTATTCGAGACATCCTTGATTGCTTACGCCTAACTCGACAAAAATTCTTGCGCAAGTTTCCTGATGCCCACATAAGAACCACAACCCATCGCAGCCTCACTATGGTCAGTTACAAGGTCCAAGGCACACAAAATAATCAATCTCTTGCCTCGTGTGAGATTAGCACAAAATCTGTGCCTCCGAGTAGCAAGGAATCGTCCATGAACTCCATTGTGATGATGGTAAGCGGTAGAGATCGGACGAGTGATTTGGCGACCGCTACAAATAGTTGTCAATCTGTTCTCGTTAGAGATGTCAATGCCAAATCCTTGCTACTTGACAATAAATTAGTCTCCACAAATTCGAATGAGATAGATCATGTGAAAATAGCCTCTACTACCCCTGCAAGTAATATCAACACAAAGTCTACACAATTATGTAATAAATCAGCTTCTACAGATACCAAAGTAATTGTGCGAAATGATGTGAATCGCTCGGTTTTGCTTAGTTCCTATGGCCCCTTGTCACTGAATTCCAATCAAGTCACTGAAGCTGCTCTGCTACACAGTAACACCAATATTGTCAAAACTAAAGAACAAAATGCAACGTGTGCACTTCAGCCTTTGAATTTCTCTGATACTGCTCTGGCATCTCATACTCTACCTCTAAAGTGTTCTTCTATTTGTGATGTCCCATTTTTAGATATTGCTAGTATTGCCTTGGTCTGTGGCATTCAGCCTCGTAGTTCCTGCTATATGGATAAAGCATGTGACACTCAACCATCAGACCTATCTAGCCTAGGTTTGGCTTGCAACAGTCAGCCTCTCGACTTATCTAGCCTAAGTTTGGCTTGCGACAGTCAGCCTCTCGACCTGTCTAATTTAGTTCTGACACAGCCACTGGATCTCTCAAGCCTAGCCTTGAACTGTTCGACACAATCCCTGAATTGTTCTAATCAAGGTTTAACCTGTGGCTCCCAGTCATTGAATATATCTAATTTAGCACTGACTTATCCTGGTTTAACCCTTGGAAATCAAAACTTGGATTCTTTTAACCTTGCTCTGGCTTCTGGATCTCAAATGTTGGATATGTCTAATCTAGCAATAGTTAATCCTGTGTTTGGGAATCAACGTTTGGATTCATCTAATCTAGGTTTAACCTGTGACACACAGTGTTTGGATATTGCTAAACTGGCAGAGATTTACGGTGTTCAACCTTATTCACCACCGTCAGAGAGCAGCGTGAGTTCATATGACGAGTGTACAGCACTCCTTGCTTCCCTCGAAGACTCCAATCTATTTACAGATGTACCAAGTTCTGTGTCGATGAATCCTCAAGCTATTTCTAACCACTCCGTAAATAATCTAGCGTCATATGCGACATCGTATGCGGTTCCGTCAGCAGCGACTCCTGCAGTAATATCATTTACATCTTGTGAGAGTCAACAATCTTCCTCGTCATCATTATCATCGTCTTTAGCTAGTCATCAGGCTGCTTCACTTTCATCAGTCGATGTTTCTATTGTGAAGCAGGAATTACTTGAGCCAGTCATACAGGAGACCACATCTCGTGGTGACGCCGCTTCAGAGCCTGGACTACAGGAGGATGATCTGATTGAGATAGTTGAGATGAGTGAGAGGATTCAGGATGCAGTGGAGAGAAATATAGAGAGAACTAGGATCAATCAATCAATCAATCAGTAGATTTATTTATAGAGCAGAGAGCCGAGCCATTCAAAACTTCACAGTAGTGCCAAGTAAACAATAATTCGATCAAACAATGAAAATAACTCAATAGTCAAAAGCCACTGCTCGTGTAGCAGCCTAGACTTAGGAAAATAATTTCTTTGCCTGCTTCAGATCGGTGTTAAAAAGCGTTGATACCAGAAGCTCATGGTCATAAGCGAGACCCATCTGGCATATGAATCCGCAGCCTGTTGCTTTCGAGGTGCGTGTGCTACCTACTGGGTAGATAACTGGGTTACATTATTAAACGTATAAATTAGCAACAGCTTCTCCACCCAATCAGTTACAGTCGCGCAATGTATTCCAATCGCATACCTGTGGTTTACAGTCTAGACGCCTAACCATGGCGCCATCCGCTCAATTACTGTATGAACTAAACTAGCCCTAATGGTTGACTGCCTGACCAATAACATTGAATGTACATGCTATATTGCAACAGTTAACGTCAGTTTTCTCACCCTAGGATGATGCAAGTATTGATTAATAATTACTTATCATTTTAGATTTAATAATAATAATAAGAAAGGTTTAACGTCCGTTTCCTCATCCAGGGATAATGTCAGGGACTGCACATATTTTCAGGCTGTTGAAGAGACCAGAAGGAGATCTCATTAATTTAAAAGATTGTCTCTAATTCTTGTTAATTAATGTGTTATGATTTTATTACCATAATAATAACTACATAATTAAAGAGTGCGTAACTATATATATTGTATAAGTTCAAACAGAATATTGTCAATAATGAAAGTTTTCTATAATTTGTTTACTTTTCGTTTAAGGATTAAATGAACTTCATTTGGAAACTGACATTTATTTTATTTATAACGAAAGATATTTGGGGTCAATTAAATATTACATCATCAATTTCTAGTCCTCTCTTCTGTTATCAATATCCAAACCCACTGTGAGTATTAGATGAACCCCTTCCGAACACGGACCCAGCTGTGGGAGGTGAATTGTGAGAACCTCTAAAATGAAACCTTGTGAACAAAATTTGTGATTTGGTAAAGAGAGTGCAGGTTCTTTTCTGCAAAATTATAGGTTCTTTAGGTTTTCCAAAATAAATGAGTAAAAATATTTGCACTGATCGCGTTATCAAAGACTCGCCCCATCAAAGCAAAGTCGCCCCCCTCCCCCGGGTGGTGAAGTAATATAATTATCTATGATCCTAGTTAGGTAACATGAGGTGTTTGACGATGGAATTTGATTGGATGTAATTTGCTGTTGTTATTAAATAAATGAATATGTAAATTTCAATAATAATTTAATATTGTTATAAACTTTTAATTTTCGTTAATAGAGCCTATAGAGCCATATGTATTTTAACTCATAGTTTATTTATTTATCACAAGATACATGCACAAATCAATGTTACGCAAGATGCGACGTCCCTGACATCATCCTTGGATGATGAAATGTTAAACATTTATTATTACTAATAATTATATCATACAGATCTTGAAGGTATGCTTGATCGGCAACGGCTACTCCACCACAGTTGGCACTTACTGATTTAAAGCACTCCTATTAGGTCTACTTATTCACGCCTACATAACATTATAATTACAGTTTTCATACAGGCTATATCAATAAAAACTCTATACCCTGTTAGCAGCGAAGGCGCCAGAAATGTTTGCCCACCGTGCAAGGCCAAAGAAAATTATTGACCTGCAGAATTTATTATATTTATTATAAAATATTCATAAGCTTACCGCAAGCAGGGCAAAGCCATGGCAGAGACATTTTCATTGGGGCAGATGCCCGGGCTTCTCTTTTATTCTCTCTCCAAACTCTGTTGGAGAAAGTTTGGTTAATGCATAGTCTTAGATAAAGAAAACGTTAAAAATGCTACCCCTGTTGTTGCTTACCTAAAAGATCAGCTGTGGTGCTGACCTCCTCTGTCATCGTTTGGGAGGGAGGGGTCATCCAGGGCTCGCCGCCAGGTGTCTAGCAACTCCGCCGCCTCGCAGGGATTATTCCATAAATCGATTGGAGTGAATGTTACTCCTATGTTAACTATAACTATGAACGCATTATATAATGAAACATGGTAGGCCTACCTTCAGTGTAACATACTTTATTTATGATAACAGATTACTCACTGTATAAAATCCTCAAAATATGGATGCACTAAACGTTATTAAATGATATGTGTTTACTAAAATTCCTTTTATTGCCTTTACGCCCCTTCCCCATCAGCCTTGCATCTCCCGACGTATCCCCAGATTTGAGTGGCACTGGTACGGGGGCCCAAACCCTTTAATAATGATGGTAACGGTATTAATGATTAAGCCTGATGTTACTCGGATCCGCCCCAATAGCTGCTCGGAGGCCCCCCATATGCCCGCCAATTGAACAATTGTTATTTTGTTATTTGATCACTGTTCATTAGCATTAAAAATTAAGCAACAATAAAATTTAGCATACATAAAGATCATAATCATATCTATAAAAAATTGCACAAATCTAGACTAGCCAAGAAGACTATAAAGAATTCCAAGAAGAAATTCATCAATTTTTTTAATAATAGGCTATCTTTCTCTATAAAATCGAAAAATTCCTGTATGGTATTAAAAAACACGCACCATTATTCAAGTAACACCTTGCATGCTTAAAGAAAAAAGAATTGGGGCGCATCAACCAATTCAACGATTACTTTATAATACATGCATAAATCTACTTTTAGTCGGCGAAGCTCCCTATGAATCAGTTCTCAATGTTGTAGGCCTCTTAGACTAGAGTATTGTAATTCTAACTCATTCATACCACAGAGACGTTTGGTGAATCGTTTTTGGACTGATTCAACTCCGTGGCGACGCCAGACAATTTTAAATGGGGGGCAAAGCAAAATTTTGGAGGGGCATATTACGTTATCAATAAGCATGTGCTAATACATTATGTGGAAATCTTTGGCGGCTAGGGGGGCATTTGCCCCCCCCCCCCAAAGGACCCCCATTGGCGCCGCCACTGTAAATCGATTTACGATACGGGGACCTGAGATTTGATTAGTAGACAGCGTACTCCTAAAACAAACACTAAATGTCACGAGTTGTGCAAGTTAAAGCACAAGACAATAATGGTCACCAGGGTCTCCTCGCTGGAAGCCTTAGGAAAAGGACCATATACGGCTGAAAAAAGATGTAAAGTTACGTTTAACGTCTGTTTCCGCATCTAAGGACGCTGTCAGAAACGGACTCGACTGGGACTCGACCCCGTGACATCCTGCTTATCAAGCAAGCGTGTAACTGACTATGCTATCCAACCAGGACACAACTGTCCACAACTGTTGTGTACAACTGTACACAACTTTATGTACTGTATATATATAATACTAACTCATTTAATACTGTCTGATGAATATTAGGCCTACGTATAATCACTTCAAATATATAAAATTCTACATGTACACACAACAGCATTGCATATTACAATATAGACATTGGTTCACAGCGCCATTTAATATACCAGTCACATTGGCGGCACACAATACTAAGTAGGCCTCAGTTTTAACTATAACTCAACTAACTAAAACTATATAAACACGCATAAAGCAAAATTATCAAATGTATTTATCTTTAAAGCAGAAAGATAGGAAATCACGTCGTGGAAGGGCAGTGAACTCATGTGGCACAAGACCAGACGCCTGGGTAACAGAAGAGACCACGGATTGGCTGTCATGATTGTCCTACAGGAGAGGAAGCACTACGATATGAGGGAAGCCAGAGTGTCGAGTGTAAACAGCTTTCAGTGCAATCAGCAATCATAGAGAGAAGACCTTGGCACGTAAACAAACACAACAAAAGGAACTACCAAAGATACAGCGAAGGCACTCACACATAAAAAGAATATAGGGCAGGCAGGCCTACATAGAGGAACCAAGTTATAGGGCTACTGATGCACCACATGCAGCAATCAATAACATAGTAACTGTGAAGTGTAGCAGAGGCAAAGGTCACTAGTTCGAATGTCATGTGGAACGAAAACGTGCAGCTATATTGTAACCAGTAGCCTATTTGATGTGGAGTAGGCCTGGTCCCATGTGTTAACTCAAACGCATTAACTCCTGGAAACCTAAGCTTATATAAGGCTCCTGATGTCATCGTCAGATGATGTAACTGACTCAACATCTAATTTTGATACAATACGTCACACTACTGCTCAGCACCGGTGGCTTAAGCGATAGAGTTTCCTGAACTGATGGATGCTGGTTCTAATTCTTCTACCTCCTGCAGCATGTCCATGTTGGATGGAGCAGGCAGTTGATGAAGCTCTTTAACGTTTCTCTGTAGATGATTGTTTGGTTTGAAGTAAGGGAGGTGCAGCAGACAGAGCAGTAGACCGCCACAGAGCATCGACACTCCACACAGGTAAAACATCGCGTCGTAGTCCTTCGTGATGTCGAACAGCCATCCTGCAGTGATTTAACATTAACACACACATATAATTAGGGCGATGATATAGATGACTTGACAAAAATTAGTAGATATTTCAGAAAATTTACAGCTGTGTTTAAATTAGGCCTACTACTGATCACCTTGTAGTTTCTTGCTTGTACTATTCAACCTATCTAGCATAACATGCCACCAACATGCTAAGATTCCTGTCTCAAGCTTACATATTTTTCGGCTGTACAATTCACATGCTATATACAATATTCTTTCACATGCTATATACAATCATGCTTTTCACTATATTACAAGTTTCACCATTTTTATTCACATCATTATTAATCATTAGCAATGTCATCCAGCACAGTTGCGAGGATCAAATAGCTCGACATTAGTGCTTTGGTAGCATCCGCATGCGCAGACCAACGGGTTTCCCAGTAAGGTGGCGACACCTCTCGTAATGATGAGGATTCTGACAGACTTACCGGCGAGGGGAGAGCCCAGTAGCGTGGCGACACCCCTCGTCATGGTGAGGATGCTGAAAGCGTTGGTGAGTCTCGCCAGGCCGAGGATATCACACAGCACTATCGACGTCAACGATATCCACGTGGCTGAAACATCAACACAGCCTCATCTTATTTATACTCTACTGCAGTGTACAACTCCGCAACAATAATAGGCCTACATATAAGCCTATAATATTATTATTATAGGCGTAATATTTCTTCTCTCTATATATCTTTCTCTCTCTCTCTCTCTCTCTCACTGCCTAATGGGAGGTCCGTGACATATAATTTTAGGTCCTATAGTTCGTATGAATCAGTGGCTCTTGTTCACTGAAGGCTAATTTATCTGTGGAAGAAATGTGAGAATTTTCTATACCTATAACATCACTAAATATTTAAAAATGAGGCATATACTTTCATATTATCCTAAGTACAAAATTTGAACATTTATCATACGTTTGGTTTAATATTAATGTTTCTTGTGAGGCACCATGCATTCATAGCATTCATAAAAGAAGTAAGCTGGCAGACTAAACACAGAATCTCTCTCAGCATCACTAGGCCTATGGCTATGGCTTCTGTTGTTATAAGAGACGACTAATAATAAGATACAGAGATTTGACATCTATGTTGTCGAGATCGTGACTTCTGTGTTTTAGACCAATTGATCACTCAAATTCCAGACTTGCAGAGGTCAGGCTGCCACACCGGTTGTAGCATTTGGCCACAATTTGGAAATTTGGCTAACTGAGCACTAGAAAGTCAAGTGACTTGCACATGCTCATTTACAGGTTTTTGCCATAGAGCAGCGCTTTATAAATCTTTATTACGCCACTTCCACTTGGGCAAAGAAACAAACACAATTAGTGCACAGGCAAGGAATGCAAGAAAAAACAAAACAATCAAATCGAAATAAACCAAAAATCTAATAACATTTAACAGCGTGCCTGCATACCCTATAGTTAAGCATAGTATCATATGCAGAAGTATAATAGTATTATTATATAGATAGAATATAGAGTTTCTCAACATATTATGCAGTTTTTATCGTTGTTACAATTGTCTAAAATTAGTTTGTACTATGATCCTATAATTAGACTTTAAATCTGTCATATTAGAATTAAAATGTATTGCTAATCTACTTATATCGTCCATTGATAGATTAGTACTTAATGTCTTTAACATCATATATACTTTTATTCAAGTTTCTAAGAAAGACGTTACTTTTAGAGCATACATATGCAACATAGATGTATGACATGTAAAAAAACTGACATTGCAGGGTATATACAGGGTGCGGCAAAACAATTGACCCCCTACCATTTAAAAAAATATTTTCGCCATCTGGAAAGTCTGTTTGTAATATAAATTTCCTTGATCATTCAGGCTCCAATTTAACATATACCTAGGAAATTTCATTTTAATATTTGGTTTGATATTTGGTCGAGTTATTCACTATTTTACACATTAATCCGTGACTTAGAGCTTTCTTTTTTAATATGTGTATTTTCAACATCTGGAGTCTGATTGTAATACAAATTTGAATCTCTATGATCATTCAGGGTCCAATTTAACACCTTCGTACCAAATTTCATTGAAAAAAAATTATTTGATCTAGCAGCCGAGTTATTCACTTTTTTGCACATAACCTTTTGACACCGGATCTTTCTAAACTTGAGAATAATACAAATCATATCGAATCTGAAAAATAGGGTTAATGTGCAAAGAGGTTTATAACTGGGCTACCAGAAAAAATATTTTAATGAAATTTGGATATTTGTATGCCAAACAGATTCAAGATGGCGGAGAGATTAAAATAATTCGTAGGGGCCCTTTTTTGCGCACCCTATATACCAGTGGCGGATTAAGGTTTTTGCCGCCCGGGGGGGCCAAAGGAATTTGAAGGGGGCGCCTTGATTTAAAAAACAAAAAAGTATACGCTCGAAGCGCGCAATTTTTTTTACATTCTCTGCATTCAGTATTTTGTAATAATATTTGAGAAAGAGCGTTCTCACATTATTCTTGCTTAACCACTACATTTTGTTTTGTTAGGTTGATGAATATTGAGGGGGCTGAGTATGCATATTTTGCACATTTGACTAAATGTGCAAAATATGCATACTTTCAAATCAGAGTGGACCGTGGCTGCTCCGGCAACCCCTCAAATTTATGAGACATAGTCCCTCCGCCCCTCCTCAGATCGAGTTTGCATGCCCCCATCCCGTTCCGCCCCATAAATCCGAATTGTACTCGCACCTGAATACAAGTAGACTAAACATCTTGATAGGCTGTATGCATAGTAGTGGCGGAGCCAGAGGGGGCAATCGCCCCCTCTAAAAGTAAAAAAATGACCCGCTTCGGGGGTGATTTTTTACCTATTTCTGGTAAAAAATATCTGGAACTGGTATTTTCAAGCAAAATTTACTTCATCATTTGGAATTTTCTGGTAAATTCGTATCTAGGGAGTTAATTTACTGCATCCGTACCTGAAATATACAGGGTGTGGCAAAAAAACAATCCAGTATCGAAATCTCAACAACTTGGTCAAAACTCAAAATGTTATCAAAATATTTTACAGACTTTTAGAGGAGGAATTTTGACAAGTACCCTCCAACTTAGTTGAGAAAATATTTATAAATGAAAAAGTTACAGAGTTTCTACAAAAAAATCGAATTAACAAGGCTTACTCAACAGGAATTCTTTCTTTTCAATTGAATTGTGGCTCTGAATAGGTTAGTTTATTGATGCTGCCGATTCTATTCGAGTAGGCCTTCAAAGTGACCAATTCTATCTGTTCGAATGCACATCTGTAACGTCTTCCGGAATGCCAGTACATCCAGTCGACAGCCCCATGTGGCAAGCCTTTTCGGATTAGGGTTGCCAACTTTTGAAGAAGACAATTCCGGACACTGTCAGCATGACGGCCGAGCGCCTTCAATTTAATGATTTAATATATTACTTATATTTTATATTACATAATTATATTACTTCCTTTTAGTTTTCCGGACGGCCAATGTATTGTCCGGATAGACCCATATTCCGTTTTCCGGACACACTATGCTAATTCCGGACAGTCCGGACAAATTCCGTACGGTTGGAAACCCTATTCCGGATTGCTGCAGCACAGTCTTGAGGTCAGCTTTGTTGGTTTGTGTTGGAGTAAATACTTTGTACCTCTCAAGCATTGCGCACGATTGCGCCCCAGACGTGGCAGAAGAGAGGATAGAGGTCAGGTGAGTTAGGTGGCCACTCATTCTTCTTGACAAACTCCGGACTTTGCTGCTCGATTCATTCTTGTGCCACCGCTATTTGAAATAAGCCTTGTTAATTTGATTTTCTCGTAGAAACACTGTAACTGTTTCATTTGTAAATATTTTTCGACAAAATTTTGATTATAGATGACATAATTCCTCCTCTAGAAGTCTGTCAAATATTTAAAAAATATTATGAGTTTTGACGAAGTTATTGAGACTTCTCTAGGGGATTGTTTTTTTTGCCCCACCCTGTAGACTAGTGATCAAAAAGTTGTAAAAGCATTTAGGCGACCTAATTTGAATCTATACATCTAGACACGACATTTAGAGTCTAGACTTACATGTAATAATGTCAATGTGACCACTGACCAACCATGTGGTTGAATTTGGAAAAAAAGCACAATGTGTAAAAAAATTATATGTCTCAGGGGGGCGCCAATCGACCGATCGGGGGGCACGGGGTTATGAGGGGGGGCGAGCCGCCCCCCCCCCCCCCGC
>JAQFZF010002239.1:0-12698 GCA_034695365.1 Enchytraeus norvegicus
ATCAACAGCATTTGCTTTTTTGGGGAGTGGGATTATCACCGTCTTGGTGAAGTCCTCTGGCCATACACATGTAATATACACCGTGTTCCATAACTACCGAGAACACAATATGTTTTTCATTTTTATACCCAAGTAAAAGTTCGATTCCATTGATATTTGGCATGCCTCAACAGGAACCTATTTGTCATCCATATTGAAAATTTCAAGAAAATTGGACGTATAATCACTGAGATATTACATTTAGTGCGTGGCACCTAGTAAGGTCTTGATTCCCAATTTGTTTGTGAATGATCCACTATATAGAATTATTGATCCAAGGGTCTTAAATGGTCCTGCATATTTGGACAAATGCGGATATCGGGGGGGGGGAGATTTTGTGCGGTCGTCTTTCGTGCATGACCCATATAATCGGAGAAGCAGACTTGTTTGTGAAAGCCAACTCTAGATCAACATAGAACTACTGCATGAATGTCTTACTAAAAAGCAGACGATGAAACAATCCAATGATTTATTATAATGTACTATTGAAATATTTTTAATGGTAAATCCGAATTTGACGTCAGTTTCCCAGCCTCACGCTACATCAGTGACAGGTGAGCCTTGATATTTGAACAGGGATCTTATGGAACCAGAGTCGGTCAGTTAACCGATGTGCTACAGGCTCATCAAAATTATGTGCTATTATGATTACGGTGTTTTATTATTTATATATCTTTGCACCGGGTGTAAACAGGCCATTGGTTTTGTGGGAACGATTCTATGAAGAAAGGATTGAATCATTATCCGGTTACTCGAGATCGTCAAGCTTAAAAGAGAAGCGAAAGCAGACGTTACAGATCGATTGAGAACCTCTGCTAAAAAAAAGTGTCGCGCTGATCCCAAGTTAGCTGTGCAGCTTATAATTATAATGTACTCCTAATGTTTCTAATTATTGATTATTGTAGACCAAAATATAATATTCTTGCCTAATATATTATTGTAATTCATCAGTCGTTAAATTTTCAAAAGGTTGGCTATACCGCAGAACATGATATATACACGTAGACAAAAGCTATTAGAACGAACATTTCTAAATAAATTCTATTGTTGTTGTCTATGATAATGTATTCTTGAATATGATTGCTAAAATTTGCAATTTTCGAATAAAGGGATAAACTTTTAAGTAAGATTACATTATTTTTATGCATTTTACGGGTTTCTATATATTTTCCTTTCAATAGTACCTATCGTATAATTAATGACTATCTGCATGGGTTGACTTGAAGTATTATTAGGCCGATTTTCAAAGGGTAGGGTTGATTGTCTTTGACGTCACTGTCAGAAGCCTAAAGAAGAGTCAAATGTGAATAGCTTCCTCGACGCGAATACAACCAGCTGATGATGAAGCAAGCAGGGTTATTGTTGTGTGATGTGAGAGCTCACACAGAAAACAAGTCATCCGCGGATTTAGAGGGGGGCTGCTCTTGCCCCCATCCCTTCAGGTTGAGGGTGAGGGGATGGGCCCCGTCCAAGTAGTTTTGAAAATTATTACAATTTAACCCATTAGATACCTATTTTGGACTACTGCCCATCCCCCTCGATACTTATACATTTTTACAATATATATTTACTATTGTTTGACATTTTTGATCTCATACAACAAATTTTGACATTTTGACCTAACGAAAAACTTTGACCATATTTTGACTTTATAATTTCGACAGGGGGTGGTAGATCATTTTGGATTGTAGTTCTACACGTTTCAGATCATCGTCATCAACATATTCCATTTTGACTTTATTGACTTTTAACCTCCCTGATAATAAATTATTGTTATAATACACCGTGTCTCTTATAACTGATGCACTATTTAAATTTGAAACTATGCTGTAAATAGTGATTCGGTGTATGTAATATTTTCCAGAAATGGTGAACAGCCAATGCTACCATACTTCGTGAAATTTCATTCGGATATCTTTAATAATTTTTTTTTTAAATGCGTGAGTGGGGTCCGCGAACATTTTACCAGTAGCGAATTACATGACGTTATGTTGCTGCATTGCGATAATTTATAACGTCACATAATGCATAAGCCTGCAACGTCATATGTGGCTACCAATGCCATTGGCCTACTCATACATCTGTAACTATTTTTGTTTAAAAAAATATCAAAATGTAATTAAAATTGATTATGCAAGAGAATTGGAATGTTCTCTATTACTGGTAAATTTCACAGGAATCGGTTCACTGGATACAATTTTAAATTTAGTTAAAGGCAACCAGATGACGTCATATATAATTCAATACTGGTAAACTGTCCGCGGACCACACCCACACCTCTCACAGATATCAATAGGCTAGCTTTCTTGTTTTTTAAAGATAGACTATCTGAATGAAATTTCGCAGAGTGTGTGGTGAGATTGGTTGTTTTTCATTTATTGCAAAATATTACATTCATCGGTGCACTATTTAGCCTACTATAGGCGTACAATTGCAAATATAAACTGTCCATCATTCAATTATAAAAGATAGCCTACAGTGGAATTATAATTAACGTTGTCATTATTGTTCTATACAATTTTACAGTTTTCGTACATTTATTGCAATGTAAGCGATATCGTTTTTCCTATGCCCTTTAATGCCTATCAATCAGTTCGAAATTGGAATAGATGAAAACGCTCAGCGATTCAGAACAGAAAATAGGTAATAAATGACATTAGTGGCAACCAGTTATTGGCTAGGCTACTGTAAAGGATTTCTGTAGACCATAATTATTTCTAAATTAGAAGGACATTGCATGATTTATCTTCAAATATCTCAATCTAAAAATTAACATTATGTAGGCCTACATTGTAAAATTGTAGGCCTACGTTGTACATTAAGTTTGAGGGAATGAGAAGACAGAATGTAATTACATGAAAGAAGTAGGCTTAAAATAAAACTCATATTATGCATTTATCAATATAATTCAAGGTTATGCCACATGCATTATGTATGGTTTATCAGAAGACGATGTGTGAGTAGGCCCTATTGACTTGTCATAAATGAGCGTACCAGTATAATGGGTATAATAATTATAAGCTGCCAGTAGGCTAAATTAGACATTTAGAATGCCGGTAGGCCTAGGCCTAATAACACTTGACTACTGATGAAATATGCAGCATTATTGCATCACTTTTTTGTTTTCTCTATAAATAGGCTACTTGCCTAGAGAGGATCAGTGGCGTCACTAGGGTGGGTCCGGGGCTGCCCTCGGCATCGGGTGACACCATTTTTGGGGGTGACACCAAATGGATTTAAGCACACAAATTGTAAATTGAAGGCCAATATTTATTATTTTAAGCAAAAAAGAAAAATTGTCAATTTGTAGCCGGTAGGTTTGAGTGTGTTTTTATCGTCAAGGTTCAGAAGCACACGGCGTCTCTTCAAGACGGTTCAACCCATTATTATTGTTCGATAGCTGGCCTACACCCGTGGCCATAAGTTTTGAAACTTTTGTTAAAATGATGACAAAATGTTATTTTCATATTTTTTAAAGTAATTTGATTTAATGTATTCAAAATTAGTTTTCAATTAGGCATCAAACCTTTCTACACTCGTTTTATGCAGCAGAGTCAAAAATATGTCATCAATTATTGTACAATACTTACTAATATGCACTCGAGCACCTGTACATTAACATGTCTTTTACCTAGGCTGTGATACACTGTTTAATAAACAGTGTTTATATTTGCAACTAAATCGTAGATAGTGAACCGATCACTGTCAAATTTTGCAGACATAGAGAACAACCAATTCTACCATATCCGTCAAAGTTTCATTGAGATTTCCTAAAAAGTAGAAATGTTATTGATATATGAATAAGGCATGGGTCCATGCTTCTTGTTAATGCATGCTTTTTTCAATGCTTGTCTACCTCGGTCTTACATCTATACTGTTAACTTAATGTTTTTAAAGATATCTGAATGAAATTTTGGAGAGTGTGATTGAACTGGTTGTTCTCCATTTCTACATAATTTGACAATGATAGGTTCACTATTTACAATTTAGTTGTAAATATAAACAGTGTGTCACTGGTAAAAGACATGTAAATGTACAGGTGCGCGAATGCATTATTAGTAAGTATTGAGCAATAATTGATGACAGATGTTTGACTCTGCTGTATAAAACGAATGTAGAAAGGTTTGCTGCCTAATTGAAAGCTAATTTTGAATACATCAAATCAAAATTACTTTTATAAATATGAAAAAACGTGTTTTCCATCGTTTTAACAAAAGTTGACAAACAATTGGCCACGGGTATAGCTAGGGCACTATAATATATCATAATATTATTTATATTCTTGTAGCCTAGGCCAACCAAGCCCTCCATCCCCATCAGGGGTCCTTTAATTGGAAGCAATTAGTACGAAGTAGGTTACTGCTTCAGAAGATTGCGAAAGGTAAACACGAGTCTGGCGTATGATTGCGTCATGGCATTGGATCGATAGTGGGGTTGGCGACCTTGCCGCCAGATTAATCAATTGTCACCTGTGTGCTGAACGCTTCGAAACGAGATCAGCTCCGAAACCTAGGGCTCTCTAGGGTCAATTCTGACCTATAAGGTGTACCTTACCTGTAGCCATATTATACAGACTATCAGACTATCAAACTTATATCTAGGAGAGTCTGTCTTAAATAGAAGTAGGCTAAGTAGGCTAGAAGGTTCACTGGCTCAGATAATAAGAATCCTATAGGTCTATGCTATCTATGATACTTCCTGAACCTCGATGACCTAGACCAATAATAGCATCGTACGTCTACATCCCAGGGGCGCTCTTTTAATGACAAAATATGAATTTGTCAAAACTATGAATAATAAACTCATATTTAGCATACCAGGTACGTGATGAGTAAACCGATAAACACTTGAGAAAGACTTCTTGAAGTAGGCCATGATAAAGTGAAACTGAATCATTCTATACGGTATGGGCTACCCTATACTTAAGTTATTTCGGTATTAACGCACTTGTGCGCACAATGGAACTCACCGATTTATTAATTATTAATTTAATATTTGGTAAACTTCGACACATTTGAAATAAAATCAATGCTTATTTGAAACCAGCCTCGTGGAAAGAAGGGCAAAGTGACCACAGGCCTTCCCAGCATTTATGTGGAATGTGAAATAAAAATTTAAAAGCGCATAATACTAGGCCTATGAAAAGCAGAATATAACGATATGGCTCAAAATCTGGGAAATGTACAATGCATGGTTCCGTGGTGTAACTTACTCATTTATGGCTCTACATAATCATAAATAATGTCAAAATGAAGATATTGAAGTGCTCTATTTGAAAAATAAGGGCTGATGTCCTTCCTATGTTTATCTCTATAAAATAACTCTGTCTGAAATACGAAGAATATCATTTCTGTAACGGTGGCCAACAGGAAACTCTTCAACTTTAATAGCTGGCGGAATTATGAGTTTTGATACTAAGAATGTATAATTTAAGTATGATGTGAACATTATCTTTGGCACAAGTAGACCTATAAAACAATACGAGAAATTAATCCAAAACTTTTTGCCATGATTTTTAAAACAGGGTCCCCAAGTTTAAATCACATCTGTAACACGAGCAAAAACACAGGAAAATTTAGTTTTTACAGGGAAACACGTGTATTATATGAATATAGGTCACTTCTGGATAAGATTTCTGATCAAAATAAAACGAAAACACAACCTATATTACAATTTTAAAAATCATTACAGAATTTAAAAGATTAAAATGTTGCTATATATTTTTGACTACCGTAATCTCTGTAACGAATTGTACTACCACTGTATACTTCCCTGAATAACAGTTATTTAAGCAGTGTGTAGGTCTAGTGGTACTGTTTCCATAGGTCTAGTATTATGTGCATTGCTACATAGGAACATGGTTCAATGGGGGTTATCATTGTAAATTATCATATCTGTAACAATCATTTCTGTAACATGAGAAATATTCAGAATGTAACAGACGTTATGCTACTGTTGCAGCTATGACGACATGCTTGTGAAGCATATTACATTTCTTCTGGAATACTCTGTCACTATCATCATCATCATCATCGTTGGGCGTCTATTCTATCGTGCACTCCTCTTTTTGTCGTATTTTACAGGTACTATTCGGCGACATATGGGTAGAGTAGAGGCCCTTATCTTACTAGACAGATAGCTATATAGGGCTGTCTGGATAGATCTATGTTTGTATTGATGTGATAGCCTAATATTGCACATGCTTTGTTTACGATTTATTGTTTTTCCATTCGAATCAACTATGTCTCTTTAAAACCATGTTGCAGACTTTATTGCTCTAAGACATTTTATTTCTTTAATATTATTATTTCAAATATGTTTAACTATTGATATCCTAACAGTTAATTTTGTAGATTATACTCATATTCTACTTTTAAAGGATAGGCTACATGCATAGATATAGATACACGCGCAAGTTTTTATTTTCTTGAATTTTTATCAAATTTGTAAATGGTCTTCAGGTAAAGTCTTTAAACATGCATTACATTAGTAAAATAAAGTTATCTAGGCCAAACATTCCACATTGATGTTTCAAAATTTTATTTTAGCTGTCTACCGAGACCATGAGTCTGACGGTAGACCTATGTCTCTAAGCCAGGCCAGATTTCTAACTATCTAACTGTGTCTCTCAGCCAGGCCATCAGGCCCGTCGCTAAGGGGCCCACATAATGCCCCCCCCCCCACCTTTCTCTTGGATTAATGATGATCTTAGTTTCTGCCCCCTGCCCTTTGTTAGACTTGGCGCCGGCACTGCTGGCCAAATGTCTGACCGTATATCCCTCAGTCAGGTAATGTGTGTCTGACTCTATGTCTCTCAGTCAATCAATCAATCAATACGAATTTAACGTCCGTTTCATCATCTGACGACGACATCAAGGACGTCTCCAACAACACTTGAACTACCATCCTGCCCACCCAAATAGGACTAGCAAAAGCAAATGCTGCAAGAGAAGAAGGCCAGAAAAAGACTCAGTCAGGCCATGTGTATGACTCTATGTCTCTCAGTCAGGCCATGTGTATGGCTGTATGTCTCTCGTAGGCCATGTGTCAGGCGGTACATATCTCTCAGCTAGGCCTTGTGACTTGACTGCTTGTTGCTCTGTTGTATGGGGGCAATGTAAACCCAGCACGCAGGCCTACAACAGTCATTGAAATAGCAGGATCAGTATATGGGTCACGTAGGCATATGACCCGGTAAGCGTGACAGACATGGCGAATTAGTAAAGAGATGAAGTTGTAAGCCTATCATCTAAGTTTCAAAGACTAACAGTAAAGCTGAGCGAAGATCGAGTAAAGGCTTTTGCGGCCAATACAGTAAAACAAAAAGCGAAAAAATTGAATCAGAGAATTGAAGTTCAAGAACGCTCTCAAAAGAAGAAGGCAATTGATACGGCCAAGAAATTGACCATTATGAATAGGCCTAGACAAGGAGATATTTCAACGACGGTTTTGGTTACGTCAAGGGTGCTAACCATAAAATTTAAATTTATAGACAAAAAATTCTGCACACACGATAAACGATTTGTCTCCACCGCAACAGCGAAAGAAGCACGAGGAGTAGACTACCGCAACATCCAGAAAATATGATAATTCTGAATGTGTTCAGTAATACCAGACGACACAAACAATCTTCAGAATAGAATATTGCTCAGTAGTTTGAAGGCGCTGCATAGACAATATATAACGCAGTAGACTATGACTACCATATTCGTCATTTCTATCACTGAAGGCATCATGGATCATTCAACCCAGACTTCGTGAACGGGAGATGTGCATGAATTCGAAACATGGTAACAAGCAGGTCGTAGTCGATAGATTATACCAATGTAATGCACAATGTCATTTCTGTAACGTTTTAGTAATTTCTGTAACGCCACTCTGTTAGCCTGGTAAAATTAAGTTGAAGTTAATATTTCATAAATTGTGCGGAATTCAAGTAGAGAAGAGAGGCTCAAACATAATTTGTTTTAGTTCAGGCATCTGACTTTATTATTATTTTAATTATTGCAACTTTTCCACATAAAAAACCATTTATTCCAAATTTACGCACTAAAAATATGTTTTTGAGTATACTAGGTAACAAATATTTCGTTTGTTGTGCATTGAATATGTTGTTAATGCATAATTTAGTAGAATGAAATGTTTCTAAGCGGTATTTATGTCCGTCCTCTAATAGTAAACATTAATTGTGTTAAGTGTGTTACAGAAATGATTTCTCCGCGTGTACTTGTATTTCAATTAAACTTTTAACAATAGTAAAATGTGTTTGGTCGTGGTAATTACTTTAAATGCATACTATGACATGTCTATTACTCAAAACACCAAACAAAATTTCAGTTGGAAGAAAATAATTTTCTGTTTCCATGGAACATACAATTATACTTTTCCCAGATTTTGAGCCATATAAGATAAGCATTGACACGCACACGTTGTATTGAATATAAAAATAATAGGAACTTTATTAATAGGTCAGAACATAACTTATTTAATATACGAGTAGAAACATAAAAAATAATAATATAAATTAAGAATAAATTATCTAAACTACTTGATTATCTGTCTACTCATACCTACAGTACTATCGGTGTTAAACCCGTAGGTTGGTCGCGAAACCGACGTTAAACTTGAAACCGACGTTGAACGAGCTGTGCCCTTTTCTTCACGTGCAGTAGGTCACGGGTTCAAATCCTTCACGTCTTCCCTATTCGACAAGCTAGGCACGACTGATTCGCGAGCACATGCATCGAGGCATCTAGACATAGGCCTAAACTACAGTTACCTTTCTATCCAATTAATATGTGTAGACCTGTTAGCCTACAGATCATTGTCAATGCCTTTAATATTATCCTAGAGTAGAGCCTTGAGGGGTCAAACCCTCACAGTGTCATTGTAAAGTGTCGTCATTATAAAGTGTCATTGTAAATTGTCATTATGAAGTGTCATTGTAAAGTATCATTATACACTCTGTCCTGATAAAAAACGACCCCCTAGCAAAATCTCAATAATTTCCTTAAAACTCAGGACATTCTAAAAATATTATGCGACCAACAAGAAGAGGAATTTTGACATCTAATTTCCAACTTTGGATGAAACATATTCATTATTTTATAAGTTACAGAGCTTCAACGCATAAAAAACATATATTGACAAAACTAATTTAAATATGCATGGTACAATATGGACCGAACAACATTGTCCGGACTTCTTCAAGGAGGATTAATGGCCACCAAACTCCCCTGACATCAAAACTCTCGACTACCACGTCTGATGCGCTATGCTTGAGCGATAAAGTGTTCATTCCAAAACCAACCAATAAGATTGAACTCAAAACTGTGCTGGAGGCAAATGGGAAGACTCGTCGTCACAAGAGGCTATAGACCTGGCTGTGCTAGCATTTCGGAAGAGGTTAGGCCTACAGGCGTCTATTGGGACAGTTGGCAGTCACTTTGAAAACCTAATAAATTAGAATCGGCAGCATCAACAAACGGCTATTTTCAGGGCCAACATTCCATACAGAAAATAAATGTCTGTGAATAAGCTATGCTACTTTGTTTCTTCCTGGTTCATAGAAACCCTGTAACGATTCTAGTTAGGCCCCATAAATATCTTGCAACCACATTTGGAGGTTAAATGTCACAGTGACAGGTTCTTCCTTTACAAGACGTTCAAATATTTTTACACAATGCAGAGTTATGAAGAAGTTATTGAGATTTTGCTAGGTTGTCGTTTTTAATCCGGACACAGTGTATAGTGTCAATATAGAGTGTCAAAAAAGAATCACTCTGCTAAGACGCAATCTTATAGTAGGCATTCGATGAACTTGAGTAAAGAGAAGCATCGTTAGCCGCACCTGCTTTTAAGAGTCTACTAACTCAGATGATTGTGGAAGGCAGATTTCACTTCAGAGCAAATTTCACTACCGAAGGAGTAATCAGGATTTGTGACGTGAGATCCCGTGATGAGGAAGATGGTTAACTCCGTAAAATATGATTACAGAAGTCGATGGAGCACTTGAGAAATGATAACGTTGTATATGAAATACTGCAAGATACTTACTAGAGATGATAAAAATGAGCCATAAGGATGATGTAATCATAATCTTCGTTGATATCTTCCTCCTCATCATCAACGGGCCTGAGATCATCGCTAGGAATGTTCCCAATAATTAATTTTGCTTACTAGATACCTGCAATCATTGACTAAATAATAATTATGTAAACACCACAATCTAAAATGAAACTTAAAATCACAATCATGTCAGAAATAAAGGTTTCGTTATTTTCTACTATTGGTACAATAAAACAGTAAAAAAAACTCGGTAATAAGATTACCTTCTTCGGATTCAAGTTATGTGAGTGCGCATAGACGTAACGGGCCTACGTGATTTGTTTCGTATCATGTTTTGTCAGTTTGATTTCAAAACTTGGGAGTTTAATATACAAATTAAAAATTTGCTTTTGAACTAGACGTAAGAAAGCTGACAGATGCAGGCTGTCATTAAGGCTCAATTAACAATAATTGTCGATTTTCAATCAAAATCTTATCTTCAATACCGCGCTGTGATTTGTAACTTGAAAAATGAAGATTCACATTGCTGCATGCATTTCCTGATTGAAAATAATGATCTAATATTCGGACAGCTAGATTAAAGGATGCATGACAGTGCAACTTACCATGGGCTTTTACTTTGATATTAAGAAATAGGCCTAGGCCTGCATAAAATTAAACTCTTTCATTTATTTCTGCATGAATTTTTTCACATTTAATTATGACGGGTATGCAGTAGCTGCAGTAAAAGACACTATCACATATTATATTGTTCGTTTATATTTATATTAGATTACGGTCTAATGAAATTCACTATAGGCCATCACTGCAGAAGCGAGTTTAGTCTGAAAAATCGGGGGGGGGGCATATCGGGGCAATTCCAGAAGGTTAGGCCTACCGCAGGCTGTACGTCTCAATAGCTCAGTTGGCTAGCGCGTCTGCCAGTTTGTGTTGAATTTTGCGCATGAGATCCGTGTTTTGATTCTCGGTCGAGCAATCAGAGAGTAAAATCTCTGATGTACAACGGGCCAACCAAGCCCTCCATCCCTCTCGGGAGTCGGTTAATTGGTAGCAATTAGTACGTTGTAGGTGACTGCTTCAAAAGATTGTGAAATTTAAACAAGGGTCTTATGGTTCTTTGGATCGAAAGTAGGGCTGGCGACCTTGCCGCTAGATAATGGCAATTGTCACGATTGTCACCTGTATACTGAACGCTTCGAAACGAAAAAAGCTCCGAAACCTAGGGGTCAATTCTTCTCTTTGGTGTACATGTACTTTGCCTTTACCTTTACCGTAGGCTACACTCAGTTTCAAATTCCACAATAGTAATCTTAGAAAAATCTTGGAGGCCATATTAAAGACAAGTCTCCCTCGGCCCCGTCTAGAACTGCCACTGGCTACCATCACTCAACAGTTAATTATAACATAGGCCTATCGCCAAGGGCATATATATATACCAGCTTTATATGATAAGATCAATATGTTAGGACTTGCAAAACATATAGAATTAGGTCCATGTATCTATTTGCTGATACTACTGCTATCGATGTATACTATAATAGGCCTACAGTTGCATGAGAATAAGACAATACTCAAATCCATTAATTATTCACACCACTTCGTTGATCACTCAAAACGTCTGTATCTCCACAGAATCGCGATTGCTACTGTTCGAACACTATGACAAAGGTATCTGAAAACGCATATTATGCTGTAGAGTCGTGTATTGCCGATTTTTTAGCGAATGTCATTGTTCATGGCCCCTAATATGAAAACAGACCGATTGACTACGTGTATTTTTCTATTTGTCTAGGCTCCATCAGTTCATTTTCAGCAGATGTTCATAGAAGTTAGAACTGCTACATACTGTGTCCAGCTATTAAGTTAAAAGTTAAAATATTTGCAATAGCCCTACAAGCTATAGCCACATGCATGTGTGTATCAGTATATTGGTTTAATGGCTTGTAAAAAAAAGCATGAAAAACTATGTCGATCTCCTGTAAGAGATTCACTGAATTCATCACACAAAACACAAAACACTCATAGCAATTATAGGCCTAAATATATGAATAAATTGGCTGGACTACTAAACTGGCTGAAAAATTGATCACATTGTGTCTTTTGAACACTGATGCTATTGATGAATTAATTGAAGGTTCATAACGTTGGCTTTTCTGTAAAATAATTTAGTTTGTAAATATATGCTGAGAGCCGGCTTGTCATTTAGCACTACGAGTTCTTTCGGTGCATGACCGTGCATCGCCGAGTACGTGTATGTTTAAAGCTAGCAATATCAATAATTTCCCATTTACTAATTTGATCAAGGACTTTAGGCCAAGATTGACCAACATGATGTGTCTACATAAGAAATTAAATGACGCATAGGCTGGGCCTACATTTGTTGCATTAATAATATGCAAGAGGTCGATAGGCCTATAGGCTATCACTTGTGTGAGTAACTTCAATTTTTGATAGCCTAGCTAAAGGCCGCACAAGCATAGATTAGGAGGTCCAGGGGACATCTCCCCCGGCCGGGGACCGGGAACTATCCCCCATGGATTTGAAAATTATTACAATCCACCCATTCAAATAGCCTACCACATTTCAACGCC
>JAQFZF010002240.1:0-12697 GCA_034695365.1 Enchytraeus norvegicus
TTACTGGCTGCAGTTTTAATGTTGTTGGTATGTTCGTTGAAAGTGAGTTTGGGATCAAAGGTGACACCCAGAATTTTTTGGTGTTTAGTGGTAGGGATGGCCTGATTATTAATCGTCAATTGTAATTGTATTTCCTGATCTTTGTTATGCGGATAGAATAACGTACAAGAGGATTTGGTTGGATTTAGTTGAAGATCGTTTATAACAGTCCAGTGAAAGGTGTGATTTAGGTAGGGTTGAGGAGCTGATTCAGCTACTTGTATTTCAGCATTGGATGCCTATGGGGATGCAATTGGTCCAAGATGTTTCCGCCATAGTCATTGATACTGACCTCATAGTACAGTGGTAGTTTAAACTGTGTTAAACAACTATCAACAGCACTTGTGTACGATTGTAGAAGTCCTGATGCAGCATTAACTCTTACAGCAATGAAGGTTCTACAAAATAATGACAAATTATATAGAAATCATAATCATAAAGTCAAGGTCGACCGAATCTATTTTTCGTTTTCGGTACCGAAAAAGCCGAAAATCTATTTTTCGGTCTTTTTATTATTCGGCCGAAAAAAATATTTCCTTTCTGGTTTTTTTATTTTTCGGCTGAAAAAAATTTCATTTTTCGGCCTAAACCGAAGAAATTTAAATTTTGCGGAGTAAATATTTTGTAGGTCAATCAAGTGGAAACATGTTGCTTACATGCATATTTATATGAATAGAATGTGAGATATTGTGTTCATGGTAGTGCCACTGCACACTGTGCACAGTAAGTTAGGACGAGTCGATGTCAAAGTCCCCAGTTAGGCCTGGTACATTAAACAATATGATATTGGCTAAGAAAGTATACAATATATCAGCATTCATTTGCTAGAAGTACTTATGAAATATCCGGCATTTGTATCAATGGTTTGTCTACCTCTGTCTCGGTTATATAATTTATACATATTATCACATTATAATATCTCAATCAACTGTTACAGGTAACTGGATGCCCAGTTCCCCATATCCCATTGTCCAAATGTCCAAGGCACATTTTTTTTCTTCAAATTTTTTCTCACACTCGCAAATGAGTATTGATTGACAAGTTGATCAAATAATAAAGATATTCTATGTGCATCTAAAATGTAGTCTTTAATTAACATGGACAAATTATGCAGTCCTATAGGCCTGTACCTAGAGTTATGTGCATAAGTAATGTCTTGACTACTGCAAATTTTATTTTTCGTTTTTCGGCCGAAAACGAAATTTCCATTTTCGGTTTTTTTAATTTTTCGGCCGAAAAAAAATTACCTTTTTCGGTTTTTTTATTTTTCGGCCAAAAAAGAAATTTCCTTTTTCGGTTCTTTTATTTTTCCGTCGAAAAAATATTCCTTTTTCGGTTATTTAATTTTTCGACCGAAAAAATATTCATTTTTTGGTCGACCTCTAAACTGTAGTAAATGTTACTGTTACTGTATGTATTGTATTTTATTGTATTCAGGCGACGTAAGTAACGAAGAAGCCGATGCGGCTACATTGGCTCTAACCGAGGATGTGCCAAGCGGCACCGACACGGACAGTCGACTGTGTGCCAATTTGACATGCGGCACCGGTGCACATTTCTATGATGAGATGGAGGAGACAAGAGATAGTGTGTGGGTGGTGCAGGTGGTGTATGGTAGGTGGGGGTTCAGGATCAACCACACAGACTGGAAATACTTCATCAAAAAAGTCTCAAGATTTGGAATTAGAACGGGATACTTTGATTGTTCTACCGATAAAAGGTAATAATATGATAATAATAATAAAGGTTTAATGTCCGTTTCTTCATCCAGGGATGATGGCAGGGTCGTGATTTAGGTAGATCTGTCCGTAATAGCCTATATATTTAATTGAATTTTTATAATTAGGATTGGGTTTCTAATTTACAATTTCTCTAACAATTGTTAATACTTCGTTAATTATATTGTTAGCTTAGTTAATTTAGTTTCAGTAATTTAATTTCATAAATTATTATATTTAATAATGTTCGAGGATCTAATATTTCGAATTGCTTAGTGCGTACTGCAATAGACTGCAGAACTGATTGGTTAATTGACTGCCTGTAAGTTTTGCAAATATTGTTACTGAATAATTAGAATAATTTCTCTAGAATAATTTGACTGTGTGACTAATTTATTTGCTTATAATTTTAGTGCGTAATTAAGCTACTTTATTTATTGCCGTACTGCAAATTTTGATGAATGAATTATTACTTATTGTTCAAATAGTTTATTGATTTTAGATTGATTAACTTGGATTAGGCTATATATTGATAGTTTTCTTTCAGACTGTGCAACAGAAAGCGCTGGTACGAGTCACAACTAATACTCGACATGCCCTCAACCCACCACACCAAGGACCAATCCACCCAACGCTCCTACATCGGTCCATCGGGTCCTCAACATCTCCTCAATTGGGTTAGCAAGAGCCTCGGCTCTCGTATCCCCAGCATCTGCTCCTGGAGTCAGCTTGATAACGAGTGGCTCCGGTTCGACGAGAGACGATTGAACGAAGACAAGATTCGAGTTGTGTTGTTCTCGACTCTGGAAGTTCCGCCGCTGTTTCTGTCCGCTCTGAGCATGAGGTTTAGTGGTAGGGTTAGGTTTGGAGCAGTTAACGTGAAGAAGGGAGGGAGAGGGGAGGAGTTGGCGGAGAGATTAAGACTTAAGAACGACTCACCGACATATCTCATACTCACACCGGAGGCTAACTATACATTCGGTAGCAATAGAGGTTAGTTAATGCTGTCATAGAGTAGGCCTACTTATTTTATTTGTGTAAAAAGAATTATTTGTTCACCTCAGGTATGTTAGCCCACACCCGCAATACAATTTAACAATAATTGATCAAATTATAAAGACTATATAACATTAATTAACATTGAACAAACAAATAAATATGAAATAAAATGCCTTGAGACCTTAAACACAGGATTTATTAAATACAATCTACTGTGATGATGAGGATACAGACTTTAAATCTTAATTATTTAATATTTTTAATGCCCTGTGTGCAAATGACCCAGGGGCTAAGAAATAAGATTATGTACCGTATACATATTTTATTTTGGTAAAAAAGTAGTTTAGATAGGCCTAATATATATAGTACTAATTAAAATAAAGCTCCTGATTTTTGGAATGCCAGTTCAGCGAGTGTGCCGCTGAAGCATATGCAGCATTGTAGCATTGAGTCATAATGGACAGACATTGCCACAGGAAGGTCTATTCGCGATGTGATTGTAATTATTATCAACCTATTTCTGCTATTGGTACTTGACGCAATCGATTTTCTGAGCCCCCTTGAGCCTAGGCGACTAATTGTATAATTTAATTATATAACGAAATCAAAATTCTTATTTACAATTGTACAGTGTGCATAGTATATTTATGTGTAGCAGGTGAGTACCTGCTATGTGGCTTATATGTCTCATAGACGTGGTATTGATTGATAAATTATTGTATTACTTGATAGTGTATTGATTGATTGATTTTGATTGATTGATTGATTAAACACGGGAGTACCTGACCTATTACTCCTTGTCTCTACTACTAAATTTGTATTGTGTGTGCCAGTGTTGGTTCTGATTAAATGATTGATTGATTGTGTGTAACAGGGGAGTACCTGAGCTATGACTCCATGTCTCTACTACTCCGCACGCTCCACCCAGAGGTTAACGACATGTTCCTCCTATCACTAATCCTAATCAACCTCGCCTGCTGCCTGGAATTCTTCATAACTCGCGGCGGTCTCCTCAAACGATTTGGCCGCGTCCTTTGGGACGTCGTCAAGTGGAACTTCCTCCTAATACTCCTCTGGCTTCCAGTTCTCGGTCTGTTTCAGCTTCCGTTTATGACCAACGTGTTCGCTCATCTATTATCGCTGCTTCGTAGAATCAGTTTGACGTGGTTTGCCGTGTCGCTGCGAGCTGATTGGATATGGCTCAACAGCGGATCTAACTCGGTCGTAATTTCGTTCGTTATTTTATCAGCCGTTATCGGAATTGCTCATTATATTTATCAGGGATCGCTTGCTCGTACTAACACAACTGCTACTCGCGGCGGTAATCGTTGGAATTTCCCTTGGGGATTCAGGAACTTTCTTTCTACCCCACGAGTTCTTGTAGAAACCGACGGTGACGGCTCTCACTCTAATATAGACATGGAAATGTTGATAGAAAGACTCGCCGTACCAAATTTGTGGCTCGGACCTCTGATATCCTCTCAATATATTCAAAGTCTACCCCAGTGGCGGTACACCGGTCCTACCATTGAATCTGACGTGGGGAGTGATTGCGAATCTGCTGCGAGTAGATCTGTGGAATCGGACGGAGAAGAACCGGTAAAACCCGGGGGGGAAACTCCCGCCCCACCTTTGATGTTTATCTGCGAGAGATGTCGCGCCATGCAGAGCATTGTGGGGAAATCTCAACAAGAATTGGAGCAAGAACGATTAGAGTCGGAATCTGCATGCGCTAAATATCTGATGGACGGGGATTATAAATGTATGTGCGGGGGAGAGGGGGATGGTGCATTGGGTGGGGGTTGTAAAGGTCACGGGGGTCACCACGGCGACACCGCGGTCAGACGCCGGGGTAGTCCTAGACGTCGTAAAATCGAATCAGCTGCGAACGAGGAAACTGGAGCGGAAATGAAACCTATGCCGCCTGGTATGATCGCTACCATGGATTGCTCAATATGTCTCGAGAGCTACAAGCAGTCGGCCATCTTGTGCGGATTACCGTGCGGACACTCGTTTCACGAGCATTGCATACTAAGCTGGCTTAAGCGTGATAACCACTGCTGTCCGATATGTCGGTGGCCGGCGTATAAAGCCAAACCTTGTAATAAGCATCAGCACTGCGGCTAGATTTTTGCTAGTGGCGGATCCAAGGGACGCGAGATGGATAACCCTCCACCCCCTCTAGAAGCAGAACAATTGTAAAAATGACGGTGGATAACTGAATATGGCTTTTTTGGAAAAAGTTAATTTAAATCATGCACTTTTTGGTGCATGATCTTTTACTATTTGTCCCCCTAGACATCCGGCTAGATCCGCCGCTATGTTGATATTTAGGTGGCAGCCGGCCGGCGTATTAAGCAAAGCCATGTAATAAGCATCGGCTGCTAAAATTCAATGTCGTACTAGAGATACTTCGTTATGTAACCGCTTACTGACACTCCAACAAGCAGATATATGTAGCCTTAATAAAGCTACAACAATATTGGTTAATCTCGCCCAAATATATTGGGCCTATACTATAGGGCATAGGCCTATATATTTAATATGTATAATTATATATAAGCCTATCGTCAAGTGTAATAGTTTTGATTGTAGAATTTGATAGCTTTATTAATTTGAGAACTTTATTATGCTGGTAAGTTTTTTGCATGGATACCTTTTAACGCTAACCACAAATGTTATATAACACCTATTATATTACAAACCGGCTACAAAATACTTGAGGGGCCAAGACTTTATTGCACTTCGTTGTCCTGCCAGCTTACAGCTTGCGCTCTGCCATGTGTGTACCGAGGTCATAAGTAGAGGCCTTGAAGACACAGACGTTAATCATCTAGTTATGACTCAACGTCTATAAACCTTAACAACACACACACACACAAACCGGATTGACAAAAGAAAATATAGTAATAGTATTATTTCTGGTATTTACTTTTTTATTCCATTTGAATTAAGCGTCCATTTCCTCATCCAGGATGATGTCAGAGACGTCATTTATATGTACATTGTACATGGATGTATAAGGCTTGGGATACATGTGCCTGTGTACATTAACTTCTAATTAGGGTCCATGGTACTGCTAAGAAATTGCCAGTGCCTCGTGTAATTTATTTTCTGCACGTTTTAATCTTAACGTTAAAACGAGGTGGAACACCGTTCCGAGGCCCAGTTAAAAAGTCGTCAGCGTTCCGGGCCCAGAAAAGAATGACCATTAATTAGAGTTCCAGGAATCCAGGGTCCAGAGAAACAATGCCATTAATTAGCGTTTCTGGGTCCCTTGATTTCCCGTTTACCCACTGCTTAAGGATATATCTGATTTTCTATTAATTGAATTTTATCACATTTATTATTTATGTATACGTGTATGCTAAATTGGTTTTCATAGATTCAAGGTTCGAATCCCGGGGCTCGCTCATCACTGATGTAACCGTTTGGCAACGAAGCTGACGTTTAGTTCAGCTTTAGCTTTTTTTATTTCTCTCCATGATGTTCCTGACATCATCCCTGGATGAGAAAACGGACGTTAAACTTTATAATTATTATTATGCACATATTATCTTAACTGTATAATTTTTTGTTGTTGAGACAAAACATAATCGTACTATTCAATTCAAAATACTCTATTATTGGATAGTTTTGTTGTTGAAAGCCTATTTGAAGAGGCAAATTATCTGAGAATAAGTTATAGAATGTATACATTGTATAAATGTTCTATTTTAAAATAAACAGACTCGTTTTTGCAGAAAATTTAAGCGACACCTTTTCTCTGAAGATTACGATTCTATAGAACTGGATTCTATTTTGTATGCCAGTAATATAGCCATTGAAGTTTTGTTAAATTAAGGATTTATTAACCACTTATTATTTTTCATTTATTGGATCTGGGAGAGTTGATCACAATGAGCATAGAGTCGAATGACCAAGCAATAGCTGCACGTGATTTGTAGAAGACGACTAATACATTCACTGAGGAAGGCCTTATAGCTAAGTAATCCTTATTTCTAGTGATTAATGGCATTGATCTTATGTGTGGCAGACGGACAGTCTTTGTTGGGTTGGTCGATGGTGTTCTCATTGATGAGCGAGATTGTGTTGTAATTTGTGCCTTGCACCTATCATGTAACAGAGCACTGGCTTCTAAGGTTTAATCAGTTGATTTGCATAATTACGTCCCTGATATCGTCATCAGATGATGAACCGGACGTTAAACCATTATATGATTTGATTTTGATAATTCATTATTCATGGTCTCTTGTCTATCGTTGCTCATGTGTGCTTTAGCTTAAATGTGTAAATATGCCATGCATAACTTTAATGTACGTATACATGTATTTTATACAGTAGCCCCGGTTGATTAGCATAGTCGGTAACACACTTGCTCGATAAACAGGATGTCACGGGTTCGAGTCCCAGCCGGGTCTGTCTCTAACAGTATCCATCGAAACGGAAACAGATGTTAAACTCAACTGTACAGCGTTTAGTTAATAAAACTATAATGAAGCCGTCGTCCATGATGTTGTCGTCGGATGATTAAACGAACTTTTAATCGTCATCGTATCCTATAATTATATGAGGACATCATTCTGTGTTTGCTGTGAAGTGCTTAGAGTACATTTCCTCTACCGGTGGCATTACCAGGAAGATGCTTGAAGAGTTTGGTCAGTTGCTGATAATCCTGGACCTGGCCTATACACCCGTATACACTTTCAAGTGAGGAGAATTTAAATGCTGTTTCATGTTAGGGAGCTATAAGGCTCTAAAACGGCACTAGGTGGAATTGCGGAAAGTGTGGCATAAGTCGGCCATCTTGAATCAAACATGGCCACCAACGAGTGCATAATCTGGAATATCTCGATAAGTTAAAGTGATAGAGAGATACTTTTGGTGTCGGGGTATGGTTTTCGGGGTCAAGGAATCAAAATAACATATTCCCAATATTGTGGAATGGTCACGTGACCGTGAAATATAAAATGGCTGCCAACGCCTTTAAGCTTGAATATCTCGAGAAGCATAAATGATAGAGAGGTGATTCCGGTGTCTGGGGTATGGTTTTCGGGGTCACGGAATCCAAATAACATATAACGAGCATCGTGGAATGGTCACGTGACCATGACATCAAAGATGGCTGCCAATGCGCGCATAAACTGGAATATCCTGAGAAGTGTAAGTGATAGAGAGGTATGTTTGGGGTCCGGGTCATGGTTCTTGGGGTCAAGGAATCCAAATAACACATTGATAATATTGTGGAATGGTCACGTGACCATGAAATCAAAGATGGCTGCCAATGCCTTTAAGCTTGAATATCTCGAGAAATTTAAGTGATAGAGAGGTACTTTTAGTGTCTGGGGTATGGTTTTTGAGGTCAAGAAATCCAAATAACATATTGCAAATATTGCGGATGGTCACGCGACCATTCTCAGAATATTCCAGCTTATGCACGCGTTGGCAGCCGTCTTTGATTTCATGGTCACCTGAACATTCCACGATGCTGGTTATATGTTATTTGGATTCCTTGACCCCGAAAAGAATACCCCAGACATCAAAATTACCTGTCTATCTCTTAAATTTCTCGAGATATTCAAGCTTATAGGCGTTGGCAGCCATCTCTGATTTCATGGTCACGTGACCATTCCACAATATTGGCTATATGCTACTTTGATTCCTTAACCCCATAAACCATGACCCAGATCCTTCTATCGCTTAGATTTTTCAGAATATTCCAGCTTATGCACGCATTGGCAGCCATCTTTGATTTCATATTCACGTGACCATTCCACGATGCTGGTTATATGTTATTTGGATTACTTGACCCCGAAAATCATACCCCAGACACCGAAATCACCTCTCTATCATTTATACTTCTCGAGATATTCAAGCTTAAAGCCCTTGGCAGCCATTTTATACTTCATGGTCACGTGACCATTCCACAATATTGGGAATGTGTTATTCCAATATTGTGGAATAACATATTCCACAATATGATTCCTTGACCCCGAGAACCATACCCCCGACACCAAAGTACCTCTCTATCACTTAAACTTAATCGAGATATTCCAGATTATGCACTCGTTGGCTTTCTTTGAATCTTTGATTCAAGATGGCCGACTTATGCCACACTTTCCGCAATTCCACTTAGTGCCATTTTAGAGCCTTATAGGTCCCTAACGTGAAACAGCATTCAAAATTTCCTCCCTTGAAAGTGTATATGGGTGTATAGGCCAGGTCCTGGACTATTAAGCTCGCAGGACTACTTAGTCCAATTTAATCATTTCTCATTTTATTATGCACCATTTTATGATTGTTAGTAGGTTTGAGTGAGTTTAACGTCAAGGTTCAGAAGCACAAGGCTTCTCTTCCAGACGGCTAAACACAGTCGAACACTACTGGCACAAAGATTTGTTTATAGTGTATTACAGCTCTTATCCAATAAAATACCGGCAGTTTAGTATCTAGCCCGAGTGAGAAATGGTTAGCTTGTGCTAGTTAGTTAGCCAGCTCAATTTAAACCTCATTGGGTGCTTGTTAACTTGTAGGTGAGAAACCGTACCTCTGTGAGTTCCCTGGTTGTACAAAGGCTTTCAGTAACGCCTCTGACAGAGCTAAACATCAAAACAGGACTCACTCAAATGCTGTAAGTGAAGTAGATTTAATTATCAGTCAATCAATCAATGATGATTCAACGTCCGGTTCTTCACTGGAAGGTGTTGTCACGGACATCGAATAGCATCATTTTAATTTAGCGAAAGTCAATTATTAAGATGATAAATTTAAAAGTTTAAAGTGTTATTTTTTAGCACCGGTTTCTATGTCCAGCTGAGACACCATCGACACGTTTGGCTGTGTGATATTGTCTGAGTCCTAGATAATTTGTATAATGTCATTGTATTTATTTGTATAATTTATTGGTATATAATGTATTCATTTGTGCAATAAATGCATTATAATATTTTATTCGGCTGATTAGATTCTCTGACATCGCCTTCGGATGTGTAACAGTTACTGGACGTTAAATCCTCATTGTATCGTATTGTATTGTATATAATTACAGAAGCCGTACATGTGCAAGGCCCCGGGCTGCTCTAAGTGCTACACGGACCCCAGCTCTCTGCGCAAACACGTCAAGACGGTGCACGGTGCAGACTTCTACGCCAGCAAGAAGCACAAGGGTTCCGAGAGCAACAACAACAACAACGGCAACCACAACGGTTACAGAACCCGTGGGGATGGGATGGTTAACGGCTCACCAGACCATGCTGAAAATAACGTTAGTGATTATTTTGCAACTATTATCGTTGTAGAATAATTAATAAAAAGTAACAAAGAAAATTAAGTAAGACAATATGAAATGCAGTGCATAAATATGTAGAAATTGATCATTGTTTTTTTCTTTGCAACGATGATCTCTTTTTAGCAGTGTCGTGGCCGGTTCTTTTCTTCTAAACAACCTTTCAAGCCTTTGTTGTTGTCTTATTTACCCCAAGATTATTCGCACCTTCTACCTTGCACAGCTCTTGATCGCCAACTACAGACTGTCGTTGGGAGCGTGTTGCTGTTGAGAGCAGTGATATTTCAGTTCATGAAATAATTTCAGTTCAATTTCATATTCAGTTCTTACATATGGAAGTTTAGTTCAAGTTAGAGGTTTTCGAATAATTTCAGTTCAAGTTCTTCAAAATTCAGTAATTTCAGTTCAAGTTCAATTCAAGTTCACAACATTAATTTCAGTTCAAGTTCAAGTATGATATTCTCAGCAATAATACTTATTTCATAATATAAGTTTACATTTTTGCTAAAGGTAGGCCTACAGCAAACACAAATTAAGAAAAAAGTATAATAGGCTAGCAAGAATCAATGTCCACTACTCCGCTGTAGTCATTCTATTGTATAACGGTGTTGCAAATATATCAAAAGTAGACATCCTACAATGTTACTCCCGCTGTAAGAAACCATACCACATGCCAAATAGACTGGGGTATATGTCAGTCCAAAAGATTCTTGTCTAGACATGTTGCCAGTCTTTCGCTTTTGTGAGGATGAGGAAGTTCTGTTACATTTAGGAATGCATTGATCCTACAGTGGGATT
The DNA here is from genome assembly GCA_034695365.1 of Enchytraeus norvegicus. Taxonomy (NCBI): domain Eukaryota; kingdom Metazoa; phylum Annelida; class Clitellata; order Enchytraeida; family Enchytraeidae; genus Enchytraeus; species Enchytraeus norvegicus. Next base: position 10,840 of record JAQFZF010002240.1, read on the forward strand.
GGCTACCTGCCTTCTTGATCAAACAAGAAGGCAGATAGCCAATCCCAATGTAGGATAAGGACAAGCTGTTTTTGGACCATCCATCGAGACAAATCCGAGTCTACGAGCCTGACCGAGGAGAGCTTTCAGTCGTTCCTTTTTCTGAATCACCTGAGGCTGCATTATTTTATTGCTGCAAGTTGACCCTGGAAGATTGAATTATCGATCTCATAGCTCGAAATGACTCCCGGTGACCCGGTCACCATCGTCACGCGTTAACAAGAATCGATTAACATATAGAGCTATTATCAATGACTGCAGTTAACTGATGTTGGTGCTCTTCTGATCCTGATTGCCACGCAGATGGCTTACGTTTCGCGCAATTTTCAAGTGTCTGTAGTTCAGAGTCATTTTTCCTGATCCCTGATTGCTACTTGTTCTGTCTCCTTCCTAGTGGTCTCACTCTTGATGAACTCGTTATACTGATCCATTATGTTTTCGACTCAAATGCGCTGACAAATTAGTGCAATTTGTTCCAGCTAACAACTGACCCCATTCCAGTCCAGTTTTACTTTATCTAAACATCCTCGCATTAATTTCACAATGGCTACTGGTATGTTTTTTGTTCTTCACTAACCAATCAACACGCTCTTTGGTTTCGGCCAAACAGCCTGAGTTTGAATTAACCCCGTATTATATCGATCTGCTCATATTTCAGTTCATAAATTAATTTCAGTCAAGTTCATATTCAGTTCTTTACTAATATTTTCAGTTCAAGTTCTATTCAAGTACTTGAAAAGTCAGTAATTTCAGTTCAAGTTCACTTTGAACTGAAATTATTAATTTCAGTTCAAGTTCAAGTTAACTGAAATATCACTGGTTGAGAGCTGATGCAGCAAGCCCAGATACCGGATTAACCTTCCAATGATGAAGGTAATATTTGTAAATATTCAGACTGATCGCAAGCCGGACATATCCAGCTACAACAACAACAGCAACAGCAGCGACACCAGCAGTGTGAGCAGCGGTGGTGGAAGGATCAAAGTGGAAAACTGTTTTGGTGACTTCAACGCAACCGACAATTCTCCCGCTAGTACAGACCTGGCCGCTGTAAGTGTGGCTGATTAATAATAATAATATTATTTAAAGTTTTAAGTCCGTATCCTCATCCAGGGATGATGTGAGGGACGTCGATTATCATGTCTTTTTATACTACTGAGCAGGTTAGAAAAAGTTGTCTCCATTTTTATTAAAGTTCTAAGTGTCTCGGTAGTTGCACAAAAGGTTGCAATTCCATTGCCAGCGTTGTCAATAGAGAGTCAAATGTTGTACTTGCAATGGGCCAACCAAGCCATAGATCTCTTCCTGATTCAGTTAATTGATTAATTATTTAGGGATAGCCAATATCCTAATTATATAATTTATATGAATATTATACTCTATATTTCATTTCCGCATTTATTGTTTATATATTTATTATTTATTATGTAGTATATATTCAATATATTATATAGTCTATTAATATTGTATAGTCTATGCTTACTCATTATTGATTATTGTTTTCATTGTTCAGACTTATATTGTGCTTATTCTTCCTTGACGTCATCCTTGGATGAGGAAACGGACGTTACACCTTCATTATTACTGTGCATTATTACTGTACGTCTCCGTGGCTCAGTGGCAAGCTTGTCGGCTGGTTTGTGCCGACTTATGGGCTTGAGGTCCGAGTTTCTATTCCCGGTCGAGTCAGTCAGAGAGTAAAATCTCGGATGTATAACGGGCCAACCAAGCCCACCATCTCTTCGTGGGTCGGATAATTGGAAGCAATTAGTACGTAGTAGGTGACTACTTCGGAAGATTGCGAAGGTTACCACAGGTC
>JAQFZF010002241.1:0-12696 GCA_034695365.1 Enchytraeus norvegicus
AGAATACCAAAAATCCCCGAGGGTCTCAACCCCCCCCCCCCCCCCATTGCTAGACGCCACCCGTCAAAATTGGCATCATTAGTGGGTCAAATTTGAAAACAAGATGTCAGACTACTTTATTTTAAAACCTGAGGTAATCCCCCCCCTAGCGAAATCTCAATAACTTCATCAAAATCAAGATTTAAAAAAATTCAGGCTGTCTGAGGAGGAATGTTGACAGTTAACCTCCAAATTTGGTCGAAAAATATAAATAAATAAAGAAGTAACAGAGTTACTATGAAAAATAAATAAATAATAAATACCAGATAACAAGGCTTATTCAACAAGCTCTTAGTTCCTTTTGAATAGAAATTTGATTCTGAAAATGGCCGTTTGTTGCTGTTGCCGATTCAATTTGAGTAGGTGCTCAAAGTGACCATCATTTTTGAGCTTCCATAATCGACCTCCATGTGTGAATGCCTTTTGTTTATGACCCAATAGACTGGGTTTTACTCTAATCCAAGTCCTCGATTTTGAGCTCTTCAAAATATTAAGTACAAACAGTTTTTCATGAAATAGAACAAAATATTAATAACATAAGCTTATAGAAATAAACACAAGCGAAATTATATGAATGTAACTAAAGCTGTAGTCCTTGCACTAATAGAAAGCTCAGATGAATTAAAAAATTAAATTCAATGAATGAAAGTTAATACTGTCCAACTAAAAAGTTCTTTAAATAAAATTAGATAAGCAATTAATCAACTTTATAGTATAACGAACATGCAAAAGATCGATAATCAATATTGTATGCGCAAATTGGATAAGGAGCAACTAAGGACAAGTGTGGAAATTAAGCAATTTATCAGCTTTAGGTGGGATCATAAATAAAACTAATAATAAATGACCCTCATGATCTCTTTCCCGGGTTTCTGGAAAGTATACAAGGATTAAATACTCTTAAAAGTTTCAATGTAATTAGGACCTGATGTGAATGATAGAGAATATTAGCAATTTGCAGAACCAGCAGCAATGATTCAATTTATAAAAGCAAAAACCCAATGCTCAAGGAAAGGGCAACCCTGTGCATTCCAAAATTAACAAAGTACACTCTCGACTGTGAAATCTGCCTGATGAATGTTAGCAGTTGAGAAACACTATATCTATATTGACAATAATTGCAGAGAGCCGGAGGATGAGGGAAGTTCTTGCGATCTTTTCTAGTCACTGTTCTGTTAAATCTTCACTTCACGTCCCCGACATTGATCTCAGGTCAGATATATCTGTAAGCATTGCAGCAACATATATGCAAGTATGACAGCAAGAAGTAGAAGAGAACAAATCCAGCAAAATTTATATAATCTAAGTATCACTGAAAACAGGAAAGAAAATTAACAAATTCTGTAAACTAACCTGATGCAACAAGATACAAATAATTTTAAGGCCTTATTGAACACCTCCACAAAAGACATAAACATACAGTTCTAATGTGACGTCGATCTATCCATTGCACTTCCAAATGACAGGTCCAAGTAACAAATTAGTCGATTCAAATGATTCATAAGTCGGCTGCTACAAAACAAGAGACACTTTCAGTGGTCTGTTTTTTAGCATCCCGATTCCAACACGTGTAAATATGTTAAAGAAAACGAAAATACAACAGCAGCATGAACAATATACACTAGATACAGAATGTGGAGCTACTCTGACACCTGCACTATCATTAATAGACAAGTAGAACTGAGCGCACCCGATTTTCTCTTGCAACTTTTCGGGCATCAGTTCATTCATAATCAATTAACTGATGTTTGGCTGTTGCAAAATACACACACGTTTTAAATAGATAAAAAATAGTTTACTTATAGTTATTGTGAGAAAATTGTTCATTCTTAGAAGAGAGAACTTAATTTTAAAGTCTTTCTAACAGGTAAAAATGTTATTGAAATGCCTTATTAGATATATTATGCACTTGGAAGCTTTTTTATAAACTTCTAATGTGCTTTTACTTTTCTAATACAAAATTAATCAGCTCAAAATGTGCACATTTGTTCATTACAACTAAGAACACCATAAATGAACAGATTTTGACTTATTTATAGCAACCAAACATACCTAATTTCTATGGTTCTGTAGTAAAAGGTGATAGATTCGAACTTCATTTCAACCTCTGTTCCATAGATGAATCAGCCTAATCCTATTTAAGTAATGCACAAATAAAATATGATGGAATATTTATAAATTCTTTTACAAACATTTTTCTAGTAAAGCATACACTGATTAAATGATCAGTCCAATGACGATTGGACGGTCTAGTCAGTAGAACACCTGTATGAGAAGAAACCACCCAAGGGTTCAAGTCCCAGTTGGATCCGTCTCTGACGGTATCTCCCTGATATCAAAACTGACGATAAACATAGTTTTTTAAATAGTTATTAACATTAATGGATCACTTGCCCTGCACTAACTTTGAAAGATTAGTTGAGCTTACAAAGTACATTTCATGCCAATTTCAATGAATTTCATCAATATTATAAATAAATAGAATGATGGCATTAATTAATTAAATTTAATTAATTGTGGAACTAATCTTATGACAATTCCTACAGTAATCATAAAATCAGTGTGAAGCTACTCTGACACCTGCACTATCATTTATAGACAAGTAGAACTGAGCGCACCCGATTTATTCTTGCAACGTTTCGGGCATTAGTGTCAGCACGGTAGGGCTAAACTGATGTTTGGCTGTTGCACATTATAGAATGAAAATACAGTCGTTGCGACTACATTCAGATAAATTAAGACAATTTTAAAAGTAACAACATTTATGAAATAGCAATTAAGTTTTAATAATTTATTGGCAATTTCCATCGACATATAGCAAAAATTCTATTCGTATCAACAACTGAAGTGAACATAATATATGCAAAATAAATCATGCATTGGTTTTTATTTTTTAAGTTGACAAAAGCGTACCTTTTCTGATCACACATCTCAGCACATAATGCGGCCATTGCCGCCCATTCACATGATCTACACGTCACATCGAAAGTGTGGTTCATCGGTCCATAGGATTATTCTGTCATCACGTCATCTATACAGTTACCGACACACAATTAAAGAATGCAACGACTAATACGTCGACTATGCATCTAATTAGAAAACAAAACTGTGTTATCAGGTTTCATACGTTCTCTGTTCGAATTCCAGGGTTCAGCGACTTCAGCCGTCACCGATGTATCCCTCCTGCCACAAAAGATCACATTAAATTTGGCTCGAGCCTTTTCGGCTTTCCAATTGATAATAGAACTAAACATAAATAAAAATGAGGTCAGGGAAATAAATGTTCAGCTCATGTTCCTAATAAAACAGTCCAAATGTACATTTTAAAGACAGACTAAATGTAGAGCTACTCTGACACCTGTACTATCATTTATAGACAAGTAGAACTGAGCGCACCTGATTTATTCTCGCAACTTTTCGGGCATCAGAAATAGCACGGTAGGGCTAAACTGATGTTTGGCTGTTGCTTTGTTAAACTTAGATGATAATAACAGTTATGCACAGTTAACTATTAAATTCAATATACATATTAACAAGTATGCAATCCTTAAGAGTCAATTAAACTTCAACTGGGCATAGTGGAATAAAAACTTATATAATATATATATATATATATTTGCATATATGGCTTCTCATTTAGTCTCCCAAGCACATCTCCAAACTTCTGCTAGCATCTTCCAAAACATAGAAATACGTTTGTGTGTATTTAGAATTCGAGATGATTAATACATTTGTAGGCTTGTAAACGCAAATACTGAAAAAATTACAGGCCTTCTTGTTATCAAAAGCAAGAAATTAACTTTCAAAAACATATCCATTGTAATTTGCACTTTTAATTATTAACGTAACTTATATATTCATAGAGATCGATGCATTTTTAGCACAACATGATTAGCTCAAAATTGAAACACTAGTAACTACACATTAAGTTGTTTACAAGTATAATTATGTCAGGCAGCGCAACCATTGTTTGTGAAATAATAAAAAGAAACAAACTAGATTAGTTGCACTGCCAATTGATAATATAGCAATTCAAGTGACAGCTGCATACACCAAGATTTCATGCAGCTGTGTCTGAGAATGCATTGTTCTCGTACAAAAACGGAAAATTAATTAACATGGCCGACATTTAAATTTAATGATAATAAAAACAAAAACTTTATAACATGCTATACACCGTTGGATGCATATTGACTTCACGAATCACGTGCTGCAATCCGTTTGTTGCTTGGACGAACCTATACGAAGTTATTGACGTTATATTAAGTATTTTTACATAGAAAAGCACAGGATAGGGTTAGGGTCCGGATAATGGATTGGGTTAGGGTCTGGGTTAGGGTTTGGATTAGGGTTAGGTCTAACCCCACCCCTAACAATAATATTTTGAAATAAAAAAGTAAAAAATAAATACAAAATATTTTTTGTGGGTGGTCTTCGGAAGAAGAACCCATATTTCATGCAATAAACTACACATTTGTACTCTTACCCTCCCTCGATTTGGCATTAACCTTACAAAATTGGACTATATACCGACAAAATGCAACAAAATAGCGAGATCAAAGCCAATGGAAAAAGTTTTTTGTTCGCTTCAAGCGTGACATTTGTAATTAAAAAAACTTCGAACGGAGCGAGCAATTTTTTTTTACCCCCCAGTTCATTTCTCACAATACGAACACTGGGTTAGCCTAACCCTCGCTAAAGTACATCGTTAGCCTAACCCTCACCGTAACCGCCAATATGTAAAGAGAAATTCCTAATGACGGTTAGGGTTAAGAATATGGGTTTAATTCCTTACGATTAGGGATTGGTTAAGTCTTACGGTCGATTTATGATTTAGGTGAATTAGGTCTAGCCTATGCTTGGTTAGTATTCCAAGAACATTCTAAAAGAGGTGTCAGTCCATTTTCCGGCATTTAATTTATCATAAAATGTAGACCTATTATTACGTACTAAATTCAAAACTAAACAAAAACATATGCACAATCACTACAATTTCAAAAAATAAACAAATCCTGACTAGATTTTACCGATTTGATAGCATTCCGCTATTTCCACAAACTGGATGAATGGCAAAATCCTACTCCACTCCACCTGGACCAGAGGATAGAATGAGAAAGAGCCTACCGACTGAGCATACATCCAGCAAATACTCGCACATACACAGCAATATAAGCACACCTACCTGCAATAGGTTGCTCACACAGACACTGAGAACAGAAAACTGGACCAGAGATATATATAGACGGATACCTAGCGATATTTAGAGATAGTTAGTGAAATAAAGAGAGGTCACGTTATAAGCACGAGGTTACTGAGCCGCAAGGCTCGTTCAGTGCGTAATTCACTTCTCACCCGATAGCAGAAATGAATAGGACATAATAGGCGCAGTGGACGACAATGAAAAAGGTATTTGCTCTGTATTTTTCTATGGATAGAATTGACAAAATTTATCACAACGATTATAGGCTACCGTAAAGTTGAAGGTCATCTAAACAAAAGACTTTAGAAATAATCTTGTGAAATTAAAATAAATAACTTAAAATATAACTAGTAAATATGATCTGGTATCGAAGAATCGCTCGCAGACGGCTATTGACGCAGATACTGGAAGAAAACAACGAAAGTAATTTATGAAGCCCTGTATAGGCTGTATAATTTGCAAATATAACGAGGTATAGGCCTAATGTGAGAAAAACTGAATTATATTGTTCATATTAATTATTTTGTTGTACAATGTTTATCTTTTAGATTCTAATATATTTATCTAATGTAACAGTTTGCGTTTGTCATTATGACTTTGATCATTAATTACTGCTGTTACAACTGCTAAGCCTCTAGACCCTGTACGATAAATTTTTGTTATTAATTTTGCTGATAATGCTTATTTATGAATTAGTTGAAACATATTATATTTAAACTTACCTTAAGTTTCATATCATATTTTATCATTTACTTTATCAAATTTTGAATTTGATGTCAGATATAATTTTCGTTGTATCTCAAAGAATTGAAGCTGTATGTGTAGGCTATGCGTTGGACCTGTCATGAAACTGTTACATTTATCATTTATGGGTTTAGATATTAAATAGATGTGCATACGGAGTTGCAAATTCATTACAGGTTGGTAAGGTCGAAATCGTGGGTGGAAAAATTAACCCAGTGCTGTAAGAATGATTTTGTAAATGGTAGCTACAAATCCTACCACTGTTCCAGCGTCTCATCAATAGTTCCATAAATTCGACGTGTAATTCTATGAAAACAAACACTGTTATTTGCAATTATCTACTACGATAAGTAGAACATACTCCTAAATATCCCTTGTGCGAATAAATGGAGCATAATCGGATCTTGAAATCAAGGTCACCGAAAATGTCTTTAAATTTCTCATCGTTGAACATTCCCTCTCTGAAATACCGGACCTTGCTCCATTCGCAATATTAAGAGTTAATTTAATATCTGAAGTCATGCAGCAATGTATGCATAATGTAGACTGTGTAGTCAGTATATATTAACTTAATTTAGTTTTTTTTATAACCACTTCAATGATTATTATTAAATAGCCGAGTGGGCCTACAAACAAAATTGTGACAGAAGCAGGCCTTTGTATTTAAAAAGAAATAACTTGCTTTTGGTTGGTTGGTCAATTATTTTCAAGTAGTTATATCAGGATTTACAAATTAATGGTTCTAATTTTATATAAGCAATCCTAACAAGCAATTCAGTTCTTATTTTAAATTATAATTATTAGGACTATCATTGCATGGAACCAAAACATGGTGGGTTGATAAAAAATTTAATCAGAATAGACCTAATTGAATTATAGGCAAATTATAATCAAGTAAGCCTACAGTAGTCTACTGACAGAAAGTATGTGGACACCAGGCACACCATGACTCCTCTTAGTAACGAACCAGTGCCCGATAGCACAATGTTAAGTCATGTTGTCATTTTGCACTGTATTCTTTAACTATGTAGTATTTAAACATTTGTCGCCAGATGATTAAACGAACGCTAAACTTGTATTGAAAAATCTCGGGTGTCCAGTGGCCACATACTTTCTGGCAGTACTGTATTTGCTTGCTATTTTGTCAATTTTCAAATCATGTCAGGCCTCCCTCTCTCTCTCTCTCTACGTACCGTGTCCATTCACGACGTAGGTGATCATGGTTCTCCATTAGTGTCTGCAAAATATGTCACATGCACAACACTCATAGGTCTGTTCTATAAAGGTGTATGTTATATAGGCTGCATAGTAAAGGCCTACTGTCATACATAGACCTAAGTGCACTTTATTTACTGATACATCAAAGACCTTTTATGTCCTTTATATCTTTTGGTACGATCTTATTTGCAGCATTCTTTAATTAAGGTTGTTGTTGCAGTAAGATTCGACTTTTATTCTGAAATCTGTGCAATCATAATCAGCTGTTCACATCACGCCATGCGGGGCCGGCACCAGATCATCGGCTCACTAGTCACTAGTCTGCTTCCTGCCCCATGCAGGCGCTACATGCTGCTAGCTCTCAGACTAATATCGGCCAATGAAATACATCAGAAATACAATAGAATCGACCATTTCTATGGAATCGATCATTGGAGCAATTAGAAGTTTCACATGCAATGGTATAATAAAAAAATGAAACATCGCGTGAAACTTTTATATCACAGAAACAGATCCGACACCTGGTGAAATAAAATAAGGCATTAAAATAAAACTAGATAATGCAGAGTCAAAGGACATAAACTCGGAGGATTTCCGTGACTGGGATCCAGTCATGGACTGGCGAGTCTTTCGTTCATTAGGCTTTTCCATTTTCAGGCCTCTAAGAACTCTTGAAACCTTTCCTGTATTCTCTTCTCATTGTGTTGGGCGCGTCCTTAATGCTCGACGGAGGATTGATAGCAGGTTAGGCGGATTGACGAGGTTTCCTGTGGTTGTGTCCCACAAGGGACGTGATGACCATCAGATAGAGATAGAAAGGGTATAATATAATGGACATTTAATTTGATCGCCTTTCGATTTCATAGCGCGCGAGGTTGTCGTAGAAGACAGCAATTTTGCGGTTGTCACTGGTTTAGTTCTCGGAGTCGCGGTTGACCAGCTGTAACGTGTATTAATAACATATTTCTGATTAAATCGGTCTTGGGCAATGGCGGATGCAGGGGCGAGGGTTGGATTTGAGATAATAGGCTACAATAATGTGCCTGTAGGACATTGTAGGTTAATTGGCTTAATAGGTATTAGTTCAGTGAACCTAATTTTGTGAGCCTTCACTATATAGGCCAAAGCTATCATGCAATTATTGATAGTAGAATTTTAAAATAAAGTCATGCAAAATTTAACATAATATTATTATTGCAGTTAAACAAATCATAGTATACAAATGTTTGACATCAAAATGACTCCTAAAATGCAAATGTATAGATTTTGACACCACAAAGTAGATAATAATTAATAATCATGACCAAGAGTTAATCTCCAACATCATAATTATTTATAGATGAGCTGCACAATGTTTATTGAAGAATAGGCCTAATTACTATTATTATACAATGGCATCCAGTGTATATTATGTTCGTCGTTCATCGTCTAGATTCTAGAAATACGAAAAGACAATGATACAATACACCAAACACTAAATACATGGACATTGTATTACTGTAACACATCAAAACACACACACACACACATACAGCACACACACGATGTCAAATAATTATAGACCACACATAAACTCATATCTACATAGTCAAAAGTTCACAACATAAATATCATCTCTTAACATTAATATTTAACAGGCATACAGCATCATTGACACATCCAGAAAAGAGAATGCCTTCAAACAAACACACATGTTTAACATACACACATTCACAAACGTGCGCACCGATATGCACGCAAATGAGCACACTCACCAACGCAGACTTTTTATAAAAGCCTGCGTTTGCGTTTATTTATCATTTATATTATGTAGCCTAAATGACATGTTGCATAACTATCTTTACACCTTTTAATATGACAAAAAATGAGCTGATTTCTAGGAAATGTTTACAATAATAATTAACCTTTGCAAGCGAAAGAGAAAAATCTAACGATTTAAAACATAATGTCATTTAGTAACGATTACATTGCACCACAGACCACAAAACGAAGCGGATGTACGATGGCGTCAGCTAGATAGATTGAGGAAGATGTGCTAAAACACAGAGGAGGCCCGACTGTTTCGTGTTCCCTTCTGTAAGATATTGTCGTATGTTCGACTAGGCTGCATAAATAAACACAATTAAGACTTAATAGCGACTTAATAATTAACAGTGAACGACAATTAATCAATCTAGATATAACAATACAATACAATTCAAAAAGATATTTCGTAGCGTCATCTATATAGGATACTAGGTATCTAAGAGGTGTTATTTAGAACAGTGAGTGGAAAAGCAGCATAGCCTGCAATAGGAAGTATAAGATGTGGTAAGGATGGAATTTAAGCGACAAATTGGTCAATTGCACAGAAGCCACAAGATAGAGAGAGAGAGAGAGAGAGAGAGAGAGAGAGAGAGAGAGAGAGAGAGAGTGAGAGAGCTTACAGTGTTAGAGATGTAAGAGGAAGGCTCGAGGGAGGCTTGACGGTTTCTAGTTCTCAGCTGATTCAATGATGATTCAGCTGTATTGGCTCTGTCCAATATCTCTTCATACTCTTGGTGGATCTTACGAAACTTGGACAAGTTGTTATTAGCCGTCTCCTCCTGTTAAATTAACCAATCAATAATACAATGAGGATTTAATGTCTGGCTCCTTAACAGCAGGCCATGACAGGGTCGTCCTGAGCTCTGTTTAACACTTCCACCTATTCCTGGTGGTTATTGGGTCTGGCGGCCCTGGCCTATATAAACTATTCATCTAATTCAGGTAATTGAACAAATATAATTATGGTCTAGAAATAATCCACGACTGGCCCTTATCTCTACATAGCAACAGCTCCATGGTCCCTGGCATACAACTGTAGAGTTTGTAGGCAATATTTTCTTTGAGACAATTTTGCTTTCTCAGTAGTCTCCTAATCCAGTGACTGCGTTAGTGGGCTTCTACGATACACGTGCAGCTTTCGGTTGGTCTATTCTTCTGTTTGCCGGATCCAACACGGCTATGTAATATTTATCACAAATATACTGGGTGAGGCAAAAAAAACAATCCCCTAACGAAATCTCAGTAACTTCATCAAAACTCAAGATATTTTTAAAATATTTTAGGCTTCTAGAGGAGGAAATTTGACATCTACCCTCCAAATTTGGTCGAAAAATATTTTAAAATGAAAAAGTTATAGAGCTCCTACGAAAAAATCTAAACAAGCAATTAACAAGGCTTGTTCAACAGGCATTCATTCTTTTTTAATGAATTACGGCTCTGAAGAGGTCCCTTAATTGATGATGCCGATTCTAGTTGAGTAGGTGTTCAAAGTGACCACTCTCTGTTTGAATGTACACCAGTAGCGTCGTCTGGAATGCTGGTACAGCCAAGTCAACTGCCTCTGGTGGCAATTCTTCCGGATTGCTGCAGCACAGTCTTGAGTTCAGCCTTATTGGTTGGTTTTGGAGTGAATAGGCTTACCTTGCACCTCTCAAGCATAACAGACGTGGCAGTAGAGAGGATTGAGGTCAGGTGAGTTATGCAGCCACTCACACATCTTGACGAACTCCGGACTATGCAACTCGATTCATTCTTGTGCCACCGCTATTTGAATAAGCTTTGCTAATTAGTTTTTTCGATTTTTTCGTAGTTAAACTCTGTAACTTTTTCATCTATAAAAATTTTTCGATCACATTTGGAGGGCAGATGTCAAAATTCCTCCTCTAGAGGCCTGTAAAATATTTTTAAAATTTATTGAGTTTTGACGAAGTTATTGAGATTTCGCTAGGGGATCGTGTCTTTTGCCTTACCCTGTATATTGATAATATTGTAAATGTTAATATAGAACTGTACAAGAAGCATAAGATCGGTAATATCGAAATTACAAACCGCTAGTTCTAGTTGACGTTTGTATGTTTTAAGCTTATTATGTAGTTTCTCGATGAGGTCTTGCATCTTGCCATGTGTGAGCCTCTGTTCCTCTATTTGTCCGCCTAGCTCTGCTATTCTTCTCTCTTGTCTGCTCATAGCTTTCACTGTCTCGCTGTGTCTGTGTTGCTCGCTCTCTAACTCTAGCTCTAGATCGTGGATTCGCTTCTCCATCGACTGCACTACCTACAAACAGTAAAGTGTGATAAGTGCAATGATTATAATGATGATATCAAGCACTTCAACATTACTTATTGGATTTTAGGTAATTGAATGAGGTTGTGCCGACGGGGATTTGAGAAACATTTAGCGAGTTTGTCTCAGAATCGAGTAATGTCAAGTGTCGTGGGGACGATTCCCAGATAAGTCGACAAAAAATATCTAGAACCCTTGAGAACGCGTGCATAAGGTCATCAAAATAAATTAGTTCAACACACCTTCTTGCCGCCCTGCATGGCCGTGGCCTCGGCCTCATCCAGTCTGGCCGTGAGTTCTTTGATCTGGTTCTCCAGGCTCCTCTTGACCTTATCGAACTTGGTCAGCTGAGTTTGCTCCTGACGAAGTTCTTCAGCTAGGTGGGAGGAGTCGGTCTGGGCCTTGCGAGCGTGATCTGCCGCTAGCTTGAGCTCATTTACATAGTCCTCCTTGTCCGACTGTGATACAATACAATACAATACTAATCAATACGATACAATACAATTCGTTATAATATAATACAATGCAATACAATACGATACAGTATAATGCAATACGATGCAATACTACATAATACAATATAATATAATACAATACAATAAATATACAATACAATGCATTACAATACAATCCAATACAATGCAATACAATAAATGCAATACAATGAAATCTGAAGCAAATACGAAACAATATCATACACTGTAGTGTTATACAATTACTATAAAATTGCAATACACATATAATACAATCCAAATCAGTATAATTATTATTGCAAATGCAATACAGAAGTACAGTATGCATTGCAGACTACAGTACTAACCCCTAAAAGTACTATTAAATGCCGCAAAGAACAGACTAATTAAATGAATAAAACATACGAGTCGTCAAATCTACCTTTTGTTCCACTCTATCACCTATTACTCAATATCTATGATTATAATGTAATGCGGCTGAGCCAGTAGCCAACTGGATAAACGTCCCGCCTGAGTTTCATAGATGCTCAATTCGAGTCTCTGGACGCAACTGTCACTAATGCAGCTTTCCGGCCCCGAACTGAAATTAAATCTGAATTTGCCTTTTAATGTCTTATATGTCTTAAATAACAGAAAATAATAAGAATAACATTATATCAGACTACCAGAGCAAATTGTAGATCCACCTCTAGCTAAGAGTAACATTATATCAGACACAGGAGTGGATTTAGGGGGGGGGCGGGGGGCCATGGCCCCCTCGAGCCGAGGGGGGACCAAGAAGAAAATTGAATGCCCAAAATAGGCAAATCTGTTAAACTTATGCATTAAATCCGCATAGTTTGCCGTTTTGGCCCCCCCGCCCCCCCTCGATTTTTCTGGCCCCCCTTCCCCTCATTATTCTGCTTGGCCCCTCCCTAAAAAAATACATGTAGT
>JAQFZF010002242.1:0-12695 GCA_034695365.1 Enchytraeus norvegicus
CCCTCTTGCAGGTGTGCCGCCACGGTTTTGGATTTGGGACACAATTTTTATGATCTAGAATGATTTTTTTTCGCTCGCTCCGCTCGCGAATTTCTTTAATGTATTGAGTAGTAATGTAGGCCTATCGAGAGTAACACTTTGCAAGTTGGATTTTCATCGACATTTCTTTTTTTTCCATTTTGGTGAAATTAAACAATCTAGTATATATTTTTGATGGAGAAGGGCGCAGATTTGTGCTTTGTCTCCCGGCACAGGAAACCCTCGCTACACCTCTGCCTGCGTCCCCTCCTGTCATTCAAGGGTGGCCTTCGGCCACGCATCTCCGGCGTCACATTGTTAAATTAAAATGAAATCGGTTGTCTTACTTAACTCTCCATTGACGAGTCCTTCATTGGGATAGTGTATTTAAGACTAGATATCAAGGTTATATAACGTATCGAAATCACGCTAACACTATAATATTCATTAATATAATTAATTTAACAATATCGACTATTTCTTGATATTTGTACACAGGTATATTTCAAAATCACAAAATCACTGAAGATGTCTTCCAGTCTGATGCTCTTTGCCACCCTGTTCATCCTTGCTTGCACTGGCATGGCGCAGAGCCCTAGTACGGATTACGCCGTGATAATTGACACAGGATCAACAGGAACTAGAATCTGGGTCTATCAATGGCCCACTTCCGGCAACAACAAATTTAAACCAACGGCTGCAACCACTGTGAAATCCTCTACACCACTGGGTGATAGTACGGGCTATGTCCAGAATGTGACCGATATTCTGAGATATTTGATCAATCAGGTGAAAGATAAAGTACCGAGTGATAGACAGAAACAAGTTTCGATCTACGTGTTTGGAGGAGGTAAGAATTCAATGCATGTTACGAATAACTTATATTAGATCCAACTATCGAATAATGAATGATAAGGTTTAATTCCGATTAATTATGAAAAGTGTGCATCCACCGGATATATGAACGATGTAGTATACATATACACTAGCAAGGCCAAAGTTATATATATATTTCTGTGCACTCTATCCTCTATCTTGTAGTTTTATTTATATATATTTGTCTGTTCACTTGTATGTCCACATTCTCTCTATGCCCAACTGCCGAATAAATATTGATAATTGCCATTAATAAGAACCATATTTAACATAATATATATTGTTTTTATTCGACATATTGTTTTGTTTTCAGTATTTAAAATACTTCCGGAAGATAAGGCAACCTCTCTTCTGGGGGTCATTCGCACATTCATGCAAGACACTTCCGCCAATCCATTCAAGTTTGACTCCACCAGGAATGCCAGGATACTCGGAGGCAATGAGGAAGCAACCATGCACTGGCTAGCAATCAATCAGGCTTCTGGATTCAAGGGTATGATCCCTCGTACTTATAATCAATCAATCAATCAGAAGCTGTCATATTGCGCTCTCTTCAATAAGTCTCAAAAGCTTCTTTGAACAGTGAAAGTACTTCATATCAATCAATAAATCAATCAGATGCTTAGTAAAAAGCAACCTTAACAGTAAGTCTCAGAAGCGGTTTAGAACAATGAAGATAGGGATTCCTATCTTGCCATAATATGTCAAGCTAGGCGACTACATTAAGCTATTATTATACTACAATGCCATAATCAGCACGACTTCTGCTAATCAAGAATAAGGGCGACCAACGGGTAAAATAGTGAGACTTCATGCACAGACCACTCTGCCCTTCACTGAGGCATCTGCGTTAGTTGCCTCTTACGACACATGCAATTTTCGGTTTTTATATATGCATATTTAAATATGCATATACAATGCACAAATTTGAAAATACAGAGTTTCTTCAATAATCATAATATTATTACCATTTCAAATTGTATGAAAAATTATCACCTTAATTTATTCTATTTTACTCCACGACATTTTCTCCCCTTCCCATTACGGACATAACAAAACACTCCACTTAGGTGGCAATAATGAATTTTCATACTAATGCTACAGAAGTAATAGATGAAAATGAAATTCATTTAGTCTTAATGCTTTGTCTGTTGAAAAAGTATAAAATCAATTTTTGCTTTCATTTTGAATATTTCCATATTTTCTTGAATCTCATTAGTGTTGTGTACTGAACTACCGTACTGATTGTATAAATTTCGAATTTTAATAGTAGAGTGTCAGACCGTTTCCCGTGTTGGATCCGGGAAACTTGAGAATAGACAAACTGAAAACTGTACATCAACATAAAAGCCGACTAACGCAGATATTTTCATTCTTAGGAAGGCAACGGGAAACCACCTCGGAAGTCAGAATATATATTCCCAAGAAGAAAGGTTATATTTTTGGTGTGGTAAAGGCCTGGCCATTTTGATGGGATGAAATTGATGATCGATGGGGTGCTCATTATCGAGCGTGATGGCAGACTGTGTTTCAGAATAAGTACTTTGGACCTGCCATTTGGCAGTGCACAAGAGAGAGAGTGTCAGACCATTATGAAATAACAAAGGATAAAACTTATTATGAAAAAATATTAATTTCATTGTTAATTGTGGAAACGGTTTTAGGCCTAATTATGATTTTCTCGCTCAAGTCCTTATTCATAAAACTTCATCTTTGACATCATCAAAACTAATTTCAATTTTCAAGGTTGAAATATCATACATAGAAGCACTTTGAAATTTCAATTTCAATCGGGTTATAATAATACAGGTTTAACGTCCGTTTCCTTATCCAAGGATGATGTCAGGAGCGTCAAGAATATGAAACATGTGTACTTTTCATGCATTCCCAGCTCCTGATTCCACTGTTGGCGTTTTGGCTCTATCCGGAGCTTCCACTCACATCGGCTTCATTCCAGCATCTGGAACGAACATCCTGCAAGCTGCGCAGTCCTACAACAATGGAGATCAGATCTACTCTTTCTACGCCCAGAGTTTTCTGCGCTATGGTCAGCTGTCTCTCGCAGTGTTCATCCGTGAGAGACTTGTGGCAGACAATCCCGGTCAAGCAAGACTGCAGAATCCGTGCATGCTCAACGGTTTGTAATACGTTTCGTTATCAACATTTAGATTATTTACAGTTCTAACCGACTTTGAGTTATATTTTTGTTATTCTCAAATTTGTTATAATTGTTATTCTTAGTTATTGTTAAATTATTTTTAGAGAGAGAGAGAGAGAGAATGAGAGAGGGAGAGAGAGCAAGAGAAAGGGAGAGATATCTTAATCTAAGTTTAAATTATACAATGAATTTAGTTAATTACTTGTTTACTATTTGAGAGATTCTTTATGAGACAGCCAAGGTAGCCTCTTTTGCATACATTGGTTGTTTTCAACACAGGCGAATCCCTGACAGTTAATGGAGTAGCCTTCACCGGTACGGGAACCCCCGCCCAATGCTCTGTTATCCTGGACAAGCTGATGTACCGAGAGCTAAGGACCACACCTCAGTGTTCCCCCAGCCCCTGTAGCATCGGCACAGTCTACCAACCCCTGATCCCTTCCGGGAGAACGTTCCACGCCACAGACATTTTCTATAAGTCACTTCTGACGCTTAATATGCTGAAAGATGGAGACGGTATCACTATAAACCTTAACGATCTGTACACCCAGACCTCTGCTCTGTGCTCAAAGGTTTAACATTTATTATTCATGCCATTAAAAATAACAACTGTAATAAAGATTGACGTCCGTTTCCTCATGCGGGGTTGATGTCAGGGACGTCAAATTAGTATTAATTCATACATTTACTAGTCAATCAATCAAATTTATATTAGCATTAATCAAACAATTATGCTGTTACGTCCGTTTCATCATCTAATGACGACATCAGGAACGTATCGAACAATATTGAAATTACCAGCTTGTCCAACCAAAGAGAACCAGTAAATGCCAATTATGCAAGAGATTACTATACGATGCAGGTCCAGATAATAGGTAGAACACAGGAATTGAAATCTATTGTAATATTGGTATAATTTTTGTTACAATGACTGGACTATTCTAAACGAGAAAGTTAACATTACTTTTTCATTGTTTCTCATCCAAATGTGATGTCAGGGTTTGTTTAGCCATGGAATGGCTCAGCAATGGCGTATATGCTATTGTACTCAGAAGTAATATGACTCTTTAGATTTTGATTCGGGGGTTTTGATATATATAATGAAAAAGAGGACTTTTCTAAAATATAATATATTTTATCCGTTTACACCAGGATCGCATACGTCCCTCACGTCATCATTGGATGATAGAGCGGACGTCAAACTTATATTATCATTTATCATTATTATTATTGAAGATTAATTAAATAAAATGGATAATAAATATTTCGGATTGCTATAATTGCGCACAGTCGGTGCAGGACATAACAACGGCGTTAAACCAGACCGCTTATGTGGCTCAGTTCATATCACCGAGTTGTCTCACAATTATTTACATGAAATCTCTCTTCGTCACTGGATACGGGTTGGATCTCAGTTCTAATCAAATCATTGCTACTGAATACGTCAACGGAGTGTCTGCAGGTTAGACAAAGACAGGGCTATATTAGAGATCAACACGATGCTGAAAATTGGCCCAGTACCCGACTCGTTGGGTAAAAAAGCCAAACTCGCTTTCCCCGAATCCGTTCTAGCTTCAAACGGTGACACCGCTGTGTCACTTCGTTTCACCGCGGTGTTTCGAGAATCTGTATGTTATCGACAAAATTCACCTCCGTTTAAAGGCCACTATACATCTGCTTATTGTATAACAATATAAAAGGTCCCTTGAGCAGAGAAAAGACAAAAGAATAATTATTGTGAAGAATGTTTTTTAAATAGGTGGTCGTAATAGTTCGTATATTTGAAAAAATCGATCTCAAGTCAGTTTTAGTTGTGTTTAACTAATTCACGAGCAAATTATCGATCAATGCGATGATCTTTGAGGAAGTATTTTTTGTTTTCGTCACCTGTGTAACATCACGCTGCACCGCTGGGTACCTTGTTGTTCTCTAGGCTCTATTGAAGAACGAGTGTTGTATGGACACTATGTTATAGAAATATACAAGATTTCAATTGCAGGAATGTCAAGGGTTGGGTGAAACATATCGACCTAAGTTTCAGTTTCTCCATACAACTTTTTTGATTTAAGTTTTTATTGTTTCAAGTCACATCCAATGTTGAGTTTGACTATACTTACAACTTAGGCTAGGCTCACAATCGAAATTTTATCCTAGATTACCTGAATGTCGATTTTATATTGACAATTTTGTGAATTTTTCTTTATAAATGTAAACAATACGATGTCACGTCGCATCCATAAGGATGGTAAAGCCAGTAATTTAGGCTTATAGCCTTACAGTTCGATTGCAAACCGGGCCAGAGTTTTTGCTCTTAAATCATTTATAATTTTATATAGACTAGTAGCATTTAAATCTTTTAACTAAGCTCATACCAATCAAATTACTATGTATTGTTTTAGATTACACTCTGGGAGCCGTATTATACGAGAATGCTCTGAAGAGATCTGGAGTGGTGTGTAACTCAGGAGTTACCAACGTAGGAGTGACTGGCGCCGCTGCTGCAAGCTCTGCTGTATTGTCATTCACAGCCTTGGTCATCTTGGCTGGTCACTTTCAAATGCTCCAGTAGTTCCCATGCGCTTTCTACACCATTGATAGCGTCAGATGATGGAACGGACGTTGAATTCGAATTGAATGATTGATTTACCTAAAAATATGTGAAACAGTTATATATTTTATGTTAAACAATTAGTTTGAAAATCGGGAGATATAAAGAGATTTTATATCAGTGATCATCAACCATTTGTGACATAGACAATTCAGTTTCTCAAATATTGGAAAAAAAACTATAGCAAGAAAAGAATATGAACAGCCAAAAAACTTGACTTGTAGGGAATGTACACATTCATGTACCTCAAAGGAACATTTAAGTTAAGAATATAAATAGATTGTACTTAGGCTATTGTATGATTTAGCATTATAACCTCAAATATATATACGCCAATAATTGATTAATAGATATGCCAATAGTATTGGCATATCACAATTATTTTGTTTTACTTTAGCTTCACTTTCGATGATACAATCGCCCATAGGGCCATGGCGTAATGGCTAAAGTGTGCACCTCTGTATGAAGTGAACATGATCTACATGAACTCAAACCCTGGGTCAACAAACTCTAATCCTAGTACCATTGACACTAATGTGTAATGGGTGCCAGAAAGATTAATCGTGTGTCTATCAGTATTGAGTTCTATTTGAAGCAAAGGTACGATTAATCATGGAGTATGAACAAATGAACTAATCCGTTATCGTATGCGGTTTAATCTAACATGTTGTGATTTAAACGAAATACTAAATATAAAAAAATGAGTAGATGGAAGCTTAGCTATCTGACTGCCAATTGCATAAATTCTAAACATATAATCGTGATGGTTATTTTAGTCACACATGTAATTTGCTTAAATATGTCGTCTTAGTGGCTTATGTAAATAATCTCACAATAATCTAAGCTCCAAGGGTTGATTTGATCATCTGTTTGTTAATTCTATTGTATTTATTATCTTATACTATTCCTCTCGTGCCCTTATTAGACATTCACATTAACAACTTTTCAATGAACCGAGTTTGAGTAAATACTGAATACATGTAACATTTTTTCGTAGGCTTTTGTTTGTGAACGTGCTAGTCTGAAAGACCTTTCGTTGGTTTAGATAACTAACTAACGACTAACTCGGATTTGAGTTAGTCGTTATTTGACTCGATATGCAGTTAGTCACACATAGAGCAGGTCTGCTAAAGGTAAGAGAATTTGGTAATGTAACAATTTTATGGATAATGATGTATATTTTGTTGAGATTCGTTAGTAGTAAGCTTATTAATGCGTTCTTCAAGTATTATCAATCAATCGATAGGCTAAGGATATACATGTATATAAAGCGCCGCTCTATGAAAAATGCCACAGTAGCGCTCAATGGACAACGGAGAGTCAATTAGCCCTGCAAAAAATAAAAGATCATGACAGATGTGGCACCCTGGACCTGTGCCAGTCTGGAATTTGGTCGACCAATTGGTCTAAAACACGGAAATCACCGTCACATGACTATCAATCCTCTCCACTGGATTTAACTTATTTAACTTATTTTAATTATTCTACTTGGGGGATTTGGCGTCATCGAGAGAGTGTTCGCCTCACATGCAAGTAATCCAGGTTCAAGTCCCGGGTCGGTCGACAAAGAAAAATCCCAGGGTTTGTAGGTTTGTCGTGTACCGGCTCTAGCAGCTTGTCGCGCTATTACAAGACAAAGGTACGATTAATCATGTATTGGCAAAGAAAATAACAAAAACAGCATCTAAGAAAGGAAACTAGCATGTGCGTTATGTCAAATGTGAATATATTCGAATAGAAAAAAATACATATACAAATGCATGTAAATGTAAATAGACCGACTGCTCGAGAATCCGCTGAATAACCATTTGTTGTGTTCTCTTAATAATGACTCTCAAGATCACGTTGTCCAGTGATCAAATTACCGCGACTTCATAACTTACAAAAAAGGACAGAATTGAAACATTCGTATCAACTTATCTGCTTAACTTTATTATTTATATATTGTTTAATCTTCCTCACTTATTGGCTGAGCCAATGGGGCAATAGATGCGCTTCTCGTCCGGATTCCATAGGTAACGATTAGGAACCCAGGGCTAACCCGACACTTATGCAGCTTTCGGCTCTCGAAATTAGCGTCCAATTCGGATTTAGCATTTGTTTTTAGTCCAATTATATGTGGATTAATTTGACAATACACCTAACTATTGTTATATTATATGCATAATTTGCATTTAAATTTTTATTATTATTGGCCTACGTTTAGCAGATTCATAGAATTAAGCCATTATTTTCCAGTATGATTCTCTTTGCTACGCATTCTCCATAACTGAGTAGGGTTACCAACTCTGTTTCAAGACAATTCCGTGCCAAGACAATTCCGGACAATGTCAGATTAGCGGCTGGCATGTTAACTAACTGCACATGAGAATTGCTGGCACAGAAAATAATGTAGATATAGCATAGGTGTTATCAACATTGTGATGTTTTGTTGAGGGGTTTGACTGTTGATCGAGGAAATATTTCTCTCTCATTTTCATTACTTTTTATCATTTAGGGTTAGGGTTAGGGGTGGGGAATGGTTGTAACTAGTGTTTCTTTTAAGAAATTGCATATTCTTTCAAATTTTAATTATTTTCTGGGTTATTTTTTGCGCCAGCAATTCTCTTGTGCAGTTATTTAATATGCTAGCGGCTGAGCGCCGTCAATGTTATGATTTAATCTATTCCTTATTCTTTTAAGTCTTCCGGACAGAAAATGTATTGTCCGGATAGACCCTATTCCGTTTTTCGGACACACTATGCAAATTCCGGACAGTCTGGACAATTCCGTACGGTTGACAACCCTACATCTGAGTCCTTGATCAATGGAGAGTGAAGTTAATAATTCGTTGTCATATTACATAACGTTTCGATTTCACGTCAGGCACTATTATTAAATTCACTTCATTCATGAACTTCACATTATTAAAAATTTCTTAATATATTTACCTAGATATATATATATAGGCCTATATATATTTCAGAATCACTGAAGATGTTTTCCAGTGTGATTCTATTTTCCACCACCCTGTCCATCCTAGCATGCACTGGAATGGCGCAGAGCCCTAGTACAGATTACGGCGTAGTAATTGACGCTGGCACAGCCGGAACTAGGATCTGGGTCTACAATTGGCCCACTTCTGGCACCGACAGATGGAAACCAACAGCTGTGGTCACTGTAAAAGCCTCCACACCTTTGGGTGATAGTACGGGATATGTGCAGAATGTGACCGATATTCTGGGATATTTGATCAATCAGGTGCAGGGTCAAGTACCAAGTGATAGACAGAATCAAGCTTCGATCTATGTTTATGGCGGAGGTAAGGATTCAGTGCTTAATAGAATACATCATGTCAATGCATCTTTATACTTAAGATTAATATTGTGACACAGCATTAAGCAGATACGACGCATAACAAAATATTGACGGAGCGCTTACGGTCATCTAGGCCACAAGTGGTTATTAAAATTAAAATTACACTAACTCAAGGTTTGTCAAAATATTTTATGACTCTCTAGAGGAATACGTTTGACATCTAACCTCAAAATTTAGTTTAAAATATTTATTATTTAAATAGTTACAAAGTATTTACAGAAAATGTGAAAAAAATTAACAAAGCTTATTGGAATAACGGTGAAACTTTCCAGTGGTAGAAGGGACTGAACAACATAGTCCGGACTCCGGAGTTCGTAAGAAAGATGAACTGCAAATTTGCAACCAATTTCGCCTGACCTTAATCCTCTCGACTAACACGTATGCTTGAGCGTTACAAACTGTTCACTCCAAAAACAGCCGACAAAGCTGAACTCAAGACTCTGCTGGAGGCAATCTGGGATGACATGCCACAAGAGGCCATCGATCTGGATGTGCAAGCATTTCAGAAAAGGTTACATGCGCGCATTCAAACAGATGGCGGTCAATTTGAACACCTACTCAAATAGAATCGGCAGCATCAACAAACGGCCCTCTCAGAGCCACAATTGAATTTTAAAGAATGAATAATCTTTGTTAATAAGTGTTTTTCGATTTTATCATCGAAACTCTGTAATTTTCTTTATTTTACATATTTTTTAAAGAAATTTGTAGGTGAGATATCAAATTACATGTATGTCTACCTCCTCCAGAAAGTGTTACAATATTTATTCAAAACCTTGAGTTTTGACAGAGTTATTGAGAATTCGCTATGAAATTTAATATGCCCCACTCTGTATATGCAGTAGAAAAATAGAGTGACTATGTAACATAACCGAAGTAGTAAGCTATTATAGTACCTGATTTTAGGTCCAGCTATCGAATGTATTTATGCCTAAGGTTAAATTCTGATTAATTATGAAAAGTGTACAATGACTACGAACATTGAGCAGTGTAGTAGGCACTACCTAGGCCTAAGTATATTTTCTTATAAATTTCTATGCACAATATAATTTTAGTATCTTTGACTTTGAATTATTATTAATTTTTTGTTTACTTGGATGTCCACATTGTTTCTATGCCCAACTAGCTAATAAATACAGATTTGTTTAAATTATTATAGTAGACATGTTCAGTCTCATGTCGTGCTGAGTTCTAAGCTATAATGGGGCGAGATGGGCACTTTTGCTATAGGTCTATCAGATTCTCTATAATTAATCGGAGGAAAATAAAAAATTTGAAAATCCTATCGTTTTTAGTAAATCGAAATTAGAAAGAATCAAGCGTAATATCAATAAATAAATAAAGTTTGTTGATTGTTGACCCACTCAAGATATTGATAAGCTACGCATGATATTATTTATTTCAGTATTGAAGCTGATGCCGGATGACAAGGCCACATCTCTTCTTGGCATCATCCGCACATTCATGCGAAACAATTCCTCTAATCCATTCAAGTTCGATTCCTCCAGGAATGCCAGGATACTCGCAGGCAATGAGGAAGCACTAATGGACTGGCTAGCAGTCAATCAAGCAACTGGCTTCAATGGTGGGATTTCTCGGCTATTTAGTACATTATTAATCAGTCAATCAGAGATCTTAAATAATGCACTTTTAGCTATGTCTCAAAAGCATTTGTGAAGAGTGAAGGGTAGAGTTTCCTAGCCTGCAATATGCCACAACCGTTGTGGCAGGACCTCTTCTTATCTGGAATATGGGCGACCAAATGGGTAAATGCAAAGAAGTCATGGTGCAGACCACCCTGCCCTTCACAGCGGAATCTGAGTTAGCCATCACTTACGACACATGCCGTTTACTGTTGGTCTAAATTGATATTGTTCCCGGAACCAATAAGGGTTATAGCTCACCCAAAAGGCATGCAGATACAATAAAAAAACTTGAAAATATAAAGTTCATTTTGTTAATCATCACATTATCATCTGAAGTTGTTTCAAATAATTTAATACTTAATAACACGTACTTAATTTCTTTTAATGAATTAAATGACTTTTAATCCCCTTTCTGATCTATCAATCTATCTAGTGCTCTGCAACCGGCAGGTCATGGTAGTCCAATTCCTTCATAACTCTCTATCGCTAGCTTTTCTTTTCATGACATCATATGTTCCACCTTCTTTTAAATCATCTAACGTTCCTATACGGCTTTCTAATACCGACTTAGAAACAAATATTTAACATACATTGCATATAATGCATTTCTGCTACGGCAAAGTTACAGTGTCAATAGATAAAAATATAAAAAAATTTATTGGGATTTTCATTGACTTGTCTAGGGCATCTGACACGTTGAATCAAGACAAAATATAAAAAAATTGATATAGGTCTTTATGGCATAAGGGGAATTGCAGAGCAATAAAATGAGAATTAAGCATTTTAAAGCATCATTAACATTAAAATTTAAAATACGAATATTTTCACATTTTCCTGAATCGTAAAGTGTAGTGTCAGGCGATCGTACTAAAGGTTTGCATCAATTTGGGATTTTAATAGTAGAGTATCAGAACATCACTTAATAACTGTGAAAATGGTTGCATTATGATTTTGTCGCTGAAGTCTTTATTCATAAAAACTTAGTCCTTGATAAGTTTCAAAACTACATAGTAACATAATTTCAAAGTAACAATAGCCCAATTACATTCACATTTAAATTTTGATTTCAATAAGCTGATCAATGAGGATTTATTATCCGGTTTCTTGCCCCCGAGGGCGATTTCAGGGACGTTCTAAGTCCAATTTTCAATTGCAATCTTGTACTTATACGTTCTTAGCTCCTCATTCAACATATGGTGTTTTGGCGGAATCCGGTGCTTCCACTCAGATCGCTTTCATTCCAGCAACTGGAACGAACATCCTGCAAGGTGTGCAGACCTACAACACCGGAAATCATATCTATTCCATCTACGGCCAGAGTTTCCTGCGCTATGGTCAGGTGTCTCTTCCAGCAGTTATCCGGGAGAGACTCGTCGCTGATAATCCCGGGCAAGCAAGTCTTCAGAATCCTTGCATGCTCAACGGTTTGTAAAACGCGTTTTATATTTCTTTATTAGGAATTATATCAGCTGCATGAAAACAATTCGGATTTTTTCATTTATAGGAGATTGTTGCTTAAAATAGCAAGAATAATAATAATGGTTATTACTTTCAAATTCTTACCATTTCAGCTACAACTCTGGAATCGCAATAATTGTCATTGCTACGAACGGAATAGACTTAGATTAATCTCTGACATCACATACATGTAGGTCTATTTATTTTTAGTCAGATAATTTTTTGTATTTTCCTAAATCCGCATATTTTCATACATGAAATACGCACGTGCTAGTTTCCTTACTTTGTTTGCTGTTCTGTGCTTAGTGCTTAAGTATTTTTAGCACTCTTTGATTAATCGCATCTGTGCCGTAGATAGAGCGCCATGCAACAAACCCAAATATTCGAATAATCAATCAATCAATCAATGAGGATTTACCGTCCGGTTCCTCACCCGAAGGCGATGTCAGGGACGTCTCAAGCGGGATGTGCAACTATAGACAGCATCCAACCACCATAACACTCCTGCAAATACACATGCCGAAAGAGAAAGCGAGATCCAAAACAGTGCAAGTCCGTTATCCAAGGCAAGAAG
>JAQFZF010002243.1:0-12694 GCA_034695365.1 Enchytraeus norvegicus
TATTACTAGTATTACTAGTATTACTAGTATTACTAGTATCTACTAGTATATACTACTAGTATTTAGAAGCACCGGTAGGCTGCACAATTAGTGACCACCTCTTACGAACACGTCAAGTCATCGGTGACCCTTTTCGTTTGTCTTGGGACAATCAATAGAAACTATTTACTTGGAGTTTGAAACCATTGGATAAATCAGATAAGAAGATCAAAATAATAAGGTATATTGGATTTTCTACTATCGACGTCCCTGACAACATCCTTGCATGAGGAAACGGACGTTAAACCTTTATTATTATAATTATATTGAGAGCGATGACATATTTTGATAGGATACATGTATACAGTATATATTGATTGCCAATGATTGATTGATTATTGCACAGTCCTGCTATAGTAGTAGCAGAGTGCATTTGATGAGATAATAGAAGCAGATAAAAGAAGAGCTGCATAGAGCCCATTATCTACAAGTAGTCTATAACTAATGACGTTACATAGTGCAGCCTAGACATAGAAGTCTGAGTTAGATGATTTTTTGTTATACTATTATGCATTTAAAACAAGTGAAAAACCAAGTTTAACGTCTGTTTCTTTTGCTCAACGACACGTGGTCATGTCAGGTAACTAATCTTCAACCTTCTGTAATAGTTTAACGTTAGTTTTTGTGTTTTGGTAGACCAATGCAAGCAGACGGTAGCGTACTTGCATTGGTCTTTAGCATCCTTTAGTAACAATTGCGACGCCACTGATATCGGCTTCGGGAGAGAAATCGGGCGTTAAATCCTCATCTATTGATTGAGTTCAACGCCTGTATTGTATTGTATTGTATTGTATTGTATTGTATATTTTACAGATGTCAGGATGTGACGTGGAACAAGGTTCATCCACAGATCCTCCACTCACTAGCTCCACTAGCTCATCCACTCAATACAAGAACATCTCTCCATTCCTCTCTCTACTGGAGCACTCCAGAGACTCTGATCAGGTCCTCAAATCATCCGTCAATGGTTCGTCACCTAGCAACCACACTCAAGGTTTTACATTCGATGCTACGACCAGTTTGGAACATTTGGAATCCCTGAAACTAATCGATAAATGTTTGTGTGAGGAGGAATCAGAGTTAGGTGACAGTTCAGCAGATCAATTGACGAGTTTGTCATCAAGGCAGAATTCTCTCAATGTGGATGCTGGGTTCCATACTTTAGAGTATGGGCCTGTAGTAGATGGACTGCCTTCAGGTTTATATGAAACCTCTAATGCGAGGCTTACGAGTCTCAATGAGACTAAAGTATGTGGCAGCTTATCTTCAAAATTAAATGAAGCTCTAACTAATCCAAGAGAAAAGTGTGAACTGATTTCAGAGTGTGCAGATACTTCAACTAACACAGGTTGTGTGTCAGTCTCCTGTACATTATCATACGATGGGCCTACAGAAGCTGATATAGATTTATATATACCGCCATACTCTGCAGCAGATATAGCAAGCTGTCGAAAGTGGGACAGCTGCTCATCTACTTCTTTGATCCCACTATGTGTAGAGTCGAGGGTGCGAGAACTTCTGTTGTCACATGTGACTGATGAGAGTGTTGACTGTTTAGCTGAGCACTTTCACTGCCAGGTGACGTGTGAGGATGACGTCATAGAGTCCTTGGATGTAACACAACTACTGCTTCCTTTCTGTCCTAATATGGAAGAATTCCTCCACAGTGAGTCAAGTGTCTGTCACCGAGACTATTCTCTCATTGGAAGAGACTTTGATCATTCAGCTTGTAATGATTCATCGGAATCAGAGAAACTTCTAGAACTTCACTCGTCTTCCTGTCAGTCAGACTTACAGGCTGATCATAATCACATGGAACCTACTTCAGAACGATTCTTTACATCAGATAAAACTATTAATATGACATCTGCGGCAGGACACATTGTGACGAGCACTTGTCCCGAACATTTCCAGCAGTCGGATATTTGTATAGGAGTAGATCTGATGGCTGGGGGATCAAATGATTCTGTACGTGAGGTACAAGAGAGATCAGATAATTCTGTGGATATAGAGGAGACGAGTGAGACATCAATCAACGGTCATCACTCAGATGTGAGTGTGACATCAGAAACAAACCCACGAGATCAGTGGGGTCAACACAGTCAACATAACTACAACGCTGCTGACACTGGTGATCAACCTCATGTTGATTGTGATAAATTCAGGTTTGACTCAACTGATGCAAGTAATGATAACTCTGACATGTGTGCTTTCATGAAGCACACATGTCACAATGGTCACAGTGATGACTCCTACATCTATGAAAGTGGCTCCATCAAGTTAAATCAAATCTTCACAACAGATGAACGAGAAGAGACTTGTGGCGATGCTGTTGACTCGTGTGCAGCTGTCGACGGGTCCAATTCTTTGTGTCCAGTGGATGACGTTTCCGACAAGAGAGAGAATTCAAACAGGCCTAGGTGTCATAATTCTGACCAGACGATTGGCAGGATTATATCAACATTAGACTCCATCAATAATGATTTGGTGCCCATTTCTACATCTCACAATGATGTCAGTGACTCAGAACATACCCGTGTTACACAGCAACTGGATAGAAAATTAGATGTAATGCCTCAGCCTGCTCTGATACAGGAGTCTGATGCTTTAGGAAGTGCTAGGTGCACTAACGGTGAGGACGCAAACAATACTGATACATATGACGAACATAGATGCAACCATCGAGCAGCTTCTGACGATCATTGGGAGTCAGACACAGTACTGCATGCGAAGACAAAGGAAAACTATATCGAAATCATCAATCCTGTTCCAGAACATTTGTATAACACTGACTGGCGGAATCAGCTTGAGAGCAGTCTTGACGTCAGGATGGACGTTACCAGTGGTGATGGCGAAGGTAGATATACGACTAAGAGGCCTAGTGACTACATGCATAGGACTACTGGAGATTATGTGACAGGTGATAAAGTCAACGTTGCCACTATTCGTGACAACAATGATACTAACTCATGTAATTTTGCTGCCTCAACTAACAGTTCTGTCAACCACGTGCATGTAGATGAGATACATACCGGGGCTCAGGGACCATCACACTGTCACCAAGACTCTTATAATGACAACAGTGAAACAAAGCTGCACATACAAACGCACAATCGATCGCCAGTTAGTAAACCCTATGTAAGAGCTGATGATGAGCACATCGCAGCAAAACTTTCTGACCTCAAAGAAGAAGTAATGCAATCTTTATCAGAGCAGTTGCCAGCACAGTCAGTTGAAACTACTGTTTATCAGTCAAATAGAAAGTCTATGCATTCTTTGAGATCCAGTAGATCGTTGGAATTAAAAAATAAGCTAAAACACAATTTAGGGGGCCATAAATCAGTACAAAATCTTACTTCTTGCGAGTTCTTCCTGTCAGATGGTGAATCGAAACTTCTGCAGACAAATCAAGATGTGGAAGTGCGTGGTAATGAGAGAGAAAGCCGAAAACAAAAAACTGAAACATTGAGCAGAACCTCCTCGAGTGATGACTCTAAGTCAAATGAGCTCTTTCTACTGAACCAGACCATTAGAAGAAATGACTCGATGAAACTGAAAGATGCAAATTATCCGCTTAACATCGGCTCAGAAGCTTCAGCGACGTCACAGCTCAATGGATCAACTCAACGAGAAGTCAGAGCTCGGTTAATGGAAACTTTGAATCCTAGAAAGCACTCTTTGGACTCCTCACATAGTCAGGCACTACCGACATACTCCATGAACAATGAACCCTGTCATCATCCTGATTCTGAAGAGAAACAAGACTTTCTGAACAGTTCCATTTGTAACTCACAGCGTTACCAGAGGTTTGGGAATAGTTCACGGAGTAGTGGTAAGCTTTTAGAATTAACCGTTCCAGTAGGAGCTCGTGCTAACGAGGATTGCCAGGCGACTAGAAGTAACTTTTTGATACCTCATAACAAAGGCTCTGTAGAGAGTCCCAGTAGATGGAGCACTGTGTCGAGCAGTGCTGCAGGAGATCAAAACATCGCTCAACGGTTGTCTAACAACAACAACAATACAGTTAGAGTGTTACCATCGTCCTTGACAACATTTAGCAAGGATGTTGGCAAGGGCTATAGGTCAGCAAGCAGGCCTGTAGTACACCGTGTCACAGATCAAGAGAGAACTGATCTTTCTTTGAGTGCTTCGAGTGACACTAACATTCCTTCAACTCATGACGTCACAGATCATGACGTCTCAGATCATGACGTCACAACTCATGACGTGGCAGATTATGACGTCACAGATCACGACGTTACAGCTCATGACGTCACAGCTCATGACGTCAGGACTGAAGTCAAGCACGATGACGTCATCTACTCCTCACTGATGCTGTCCTTGAACACGTGTGATCTGCTCGAGAGAAGTCTGTTGACTGATGAGTCCAGCCTTGCTCAAGACGTCAGCGACATGAGCAGCGATTATGATGAAGATATGGGGAATGATTTTGACCCGCACACTCCAACTACTGGCCGTGATGCTTTATTCAAAGATCACTCTGATATACCAAAGTCAAACACATCAGGTCTCACTCAGAGTGGCGACTTCGCTATCCAGTCATCTATCCACCCAGTTATGAAAGACACTGCCTCTCACAGAAGCTACTACCCACTCAAGATGGCGGCCATCACTGCTAGGAGTGATCTAGAGAGGAGACTGAGGGTAGTGAGAGAGAAGAGGGAGGAGATTAGGCGTAGAGAGAAGAGAAGTCGATCCAATCTAAATACAAGTAACAACAACAACACAATTAGAGTACCACCGTCGTATACGACGACATCGAGCACTATGCCAAACCAAATGACGATAAAAGAAAATGTCCATTATAAGGTGCAAAGCCAATATTCAGAAAACCGCTCCAAGTATGAGAAACCTGATCAAAGTACTGGGCAGGGTTCAGCTCTACCTATAAGGGATCCAGTCACCATGGAGCCATCATCTAGATATCCTCTACTAGACGTCATCTATAGTTTAGCTGAGTCGCAGTCCTTCCGGAGACCTCACCATGGAATGAAAGAGCAGAGAAAGAGCAATGCTGAAAGTCATCTGAAATCTGATGTACAGAAATCTGCTGTACAGAAATCTGATGACAGGTTTGAAATGAAGCTCTTCGCTGATAGGTTCATATCATCAGATGCTGAGCAACATTATACAGGAAGAAATTCTCAAAATTCAAACTTTGAATCGTCTAATTATGCTGACACTGGAATACATGATTCTAATAAGAGCAGTGAGGCGTCACCACAGCGAGGTGGTCTAGATCCTATAACTCCTCCTCCACAGTCCTCCAATACTCGTGTGAGACCACCACAGCGAGGTGGTCTAGACTCTACATCTCCTCCGACACAGTCCAGTGTTCGTGTTAGACCAACACAACCAGGCAGCCTAGACTCTACATTTCCTTCAGTGAAAGAGAACGGGCTGAAGTCATCGAGAATCCCGGATCTTCAACTGTATCTACTGAGAACGGTAATAGAATTACATTTATAGTAATCCGAGTTTAAATATTTACTTTTCAGAAACTCTAATACTGGTGTTAATGTGGAATAGAGACGATGACATTTATTTTAATGTGAATTAAAAATTAGTGAATAAATAAAAGTTACTTATTTATTCACCACAAGAAAACCATATTTTGCTCTAGAGGTAATAGTTGTGGATATTCTTCCATTGGAGATTTACGTCTCTATATTAGCACTGTCAAAGCGAGGCGACTTTTAGCGAGGCGAATTGTAATAATATAGTAAATAATAATTCTGCTCTATAAAATTCAACGAGCGATTTAGCTACTAAATATACTGAATATACAGTGTTATGTTATAGAAGAGACTACTAGACGCTGTGGCCCATGAGGAGCAGTTAGAGTTACTGGACAGGCTAACAGTAGAACACAGGACGTATGCTGAGAGGCTGAGGGTCTATCAGAGTGTGGATGGTCTACAACACAGAGAGATCAGGCGTCTAAAACAACAGGTCTGTCTGTGGTTCAATGAGTTACAGATAGTGTTAGTGATATAGTGCAATTTTATCATCTTACATGTATGTTTTGACGAATAAAGAGATATAATTGATAGTCTATGGTAGAGACATCATTAATAAAGATATTATTAAGAAGCTACGCCGTGTATAAAAACTCTTTATTTTGCTGGCAAGAATCAGCGAATGCTATCAAATTACGTGCATAAGAATTAGACAGATAATTAGGCCTAGTACTGTTTTAATTCCATACCGAACATTTTGAGCGCTGTTGACACTGATCGGCTTTCTGATAATAATAAAAGTCGCGGTAGACAAACTATGTCGTGTGTCGATAACATATCTGACTGGACCTGGCCAACCTGAAGGTTACCCAACTTATTGAGGAATACAAGGAACAAAGAATTATTGCAGAGAATTTCTTTTTCCAATTGTGTTAAACCAGCGTTATCGATGAAGGATTGAGACCAGATCAGATAAATACAATGTCAAATCAGGTCAAATACCTGATGGATATCATCATTAGACCGTGCAATGGACGTAAATGTTTTGTTGTTTGTGCAGGTAGAAGTACTGGACAAGAAGATGAGATCCTATAAGGTTAGATAGTAGCGTGGATAGCACACTCGCTCCCTAACCAACAGCCTGATGTACATCGCTCGGTCCCGTCATCTAACGCGCTCTCTACTAGGCTAACTCTCTATTAATCATATAATAGGTCCCTTGTTTAGAAATGTGTAGTGGTTGGAAATATGTTAGTTCAGCAAATATGTTACGATTAGGACCAATGTTAGCTCAGAAAACATGTGAGGACTGAGGAACTTGAGATTTAATGCAATAAACTTAATTTAAAGAATTATTGTAATATTTAGAGATATAACAGTAGGCCTACGCCTGGAGTGAAGCCCCAACACTCTAAAATGAAATACTTGACCCTCAGTTGTTGACATTCTCCTGGCGCCTCTGATGACAGGACCATAGAATGACTGTAACCCTATAGGTCTATCAAACGATGGACCCCATTGGTTAGAGTCTCATCTCCGTGCCGCTTTAGTTCCTGACGTATCTACGTAGGGCAAAACAGACGTTAAATTCGATAATAGAGTGCTTTTATTAGCTTCCTCAGTATTAAATTTATATTTTGATGGCTTTATAGTGCTCCAGGTTGTCATTGACCAAGGTAATTATATTATTATTGATGTTGTTGCGCATAACTTAGAAATATTAAAATATCATTCACACACCTAAATCCAGCTACCTTAATGACACTGAAATATTGCAAAATATTAAACTAAACCATAGTCTTGCAGTGACAAACCACAAACGCGCAAAACCAGAAAGTAAAATACTTCAGATGCAAGCTTCGTCAATCCACCACTTAGTAGAAACACTAACCAGATATTATACATAGACGCCTTCTATCACAATTATTAACAACAAACAAATCACCCTTCCTTCTATCCTATTACACAACCCTTCTTTCAATGCACACAAATACAAATGCAAACAACGTTCACTCCAATCAACTTATGGAACAACCCCTGCCAGGCCCTGGATGAGCCATACCAAGGACAAAGATACAGAAGGTCAGCAACACAGCCGGTTTATGTGTGGGCAACAGCAACAACTTAAAAATATGTATTCAGCCCGTGTCATATATTCGAGGAGCAGATTGATAGGCATTGTCTACAATTTCCTGTCAACAATAACGAGCACACCATCGAACATCCTAATAGAGATATCTCATCACAAAGTTAACAGCTTCTTCAACTAAGACTAATATACTTCAGACTGCTCCATTGTAGACTGCTCCATTGTTACCTGGAGCTCGTAAAAATTCAAAGCACTATGGAATTGACCATTGAGGTCAATTCGCCAAAGCCAAACCGATTGAGATTTTGCCGAAAGTTAGGTTTAAGATAAATATTTTATTCAATACAAATGGTGTCTACTGGAAAATCACGTATACAATATCAGTTAAGGAGTCAAACGAAAGCATATTTTTCTAAAAAATGAAATTGAACGCAAAAATTAATAACAAATATTTACTGTATTAACGTTATACTTATTGTGAAAATTTGATGAGAAACCAAAATAATAAGTTATATAATAAAGTTGTATTATATCCATGCTTACAGATGTCGCTGGGTTACAACTACTGCAACCTGCATTCATCAGATGGCGCAACTTTCAATCGCTCTTTTATTAATATAGCAAGACTTTGTCAAGAAGCATCATTCAGATGCTTGTTATTAACCTGATCATTGAATCATTGACACATCACAGACTGAGCATCAGCCTAGTTGTTAATTAACTGAATCAACGACTAAACTAAGGCTTATGATCAGAGAGCTTCCGTCGTCCATAACATCATCGCGTATGAAAAACAAATGTGTAGGCCTACTTATAATTTATCTGCTAATTTGCTCAATAAGCTACAATTAATTAAATGGGTCATATGCCTAGAATGCACAGAAAAAATGCGATAACAACCTAACGCGTTACATAATCGTTTCTCATGTGTGGTAAAGCGCAGAACATTCAATCAATCAATCAATCAATCTAGAAGCTTTTATATAGCGCACTCTTAACCTAAGTCTCACAAGCGCTATTGAACAGTGAAGGATAGAGTAACCAAGCCTGCCATATGCCACAACCGATGTGGCAGGATCTCTTCTAATCTGAAATTTGAGCGACCAAAAGGTCAAGTACACAGAAGTCATGGCGCAGATCACTCAATCCTTCACTAAGGCATCTGCTTTAGTCGCCTCTTACGACACGTGCAGTTTCGGTTGGTCTAAATTCTCAAGTTTCCCGGAACCAACACGGGAAAAATATAAGCCTACAAAGAAATGAGGCTACATTGGGTATGCCTATAATTAGTGACTGAACGCATAGAATTCAAGATAGCTTCATTGACCTTCAAAGCTTTTCATTTTAACAAGTCTAATTATCTTGCCAACCTTGTGTCTTACTATCAACATCTCGCAGTCTTCGTTCGGTTGATTCTCACTTACCTTAATCAGGGTTCCCTCAACCTGTCAAAATAAAATTTCCTGAGAATTCCTGACTTTCCCTGACATCAGAATGTGGGAACCCTGACTTAATGCTCCTAATATTCGAACCGAACTTGGTTGAAGCCCCGTTAGTCACGCTGCGTGCTCGATTGCACCTATTGGCTACTGTTAGGAACACTTTTTAATGACAATAGCAAAACGCTTCAGACTTTATACTTGTTATAAAATCTGTTAAACTTCAAATTATACGTTATTCTTGAAATGCTTTATAGATGCGTACAATGGAAGTTAGTGAACCATTAGATGACTGATGAATGAAGTGAATGGAATCTACCATAAAATTTATAATTTAATGTTATCGTCCAAAAAATATTCTCTATTGTGCATTACTGTACTGGTTGTACCTATGTTTTGTATTATAATCACTTCTAAACTTTATATAAAAAGAAAATCAAAACAAGTTTTTTGCCTGATGAATAACGAATGCTTATCTTCAAATTTATTATAACTAACTGCATGGAGTATCTGTACTATTATATTCATATTGACCTACATAAAAATGAAAATATCCTTTTATTATATTTAGGCCAATGCCAAAAGCACATGTATAGAGAAATTATACATATTAATATTAGCCTATATAATTTATAAATATTTTATTAAAGTCTCTTTTTCTAAACCCCTCGAACTCTACGTTTTTCAGATTCTTTACTTCTTGATGTTCAAACTGCTGTTGGCCGCCGCTCCTTCAAAGCTCCAACGACATGGAACGTTTTAGCTCTTCATATTCGATTCTGCACCACCATAATCTACTTCTGTTGCAAATCAAGACTCATTAGTCATTACATTCCTCCTTGGTTATTTTTATTTGCATAATCGTTGTTCTTATGGACAAATCACAAATGGATATGCACCGTATTTGACCCTTTTCTCTTTCATCAAATGTGCGTTCCGGATGCCTTTGGGTGGACCAGCTTGTGGGGAATATGCTGTCGGAGATGTCCCTGATATCGTCGTTGGATGATGAACCGGACATTAAACCGTTATTCGATTATTTTAATAATCATATCAAGGTTTTATTGATTACTAATGATTAGCCGACTCGTATCGTAGACTAACATGGTGATTTGTAAGAATAGTTCAAATCAAAATATGATTTAACGAAAGGTTAAATAAAGGTTTAACGTCATTATCTGACGATGATATCAAGGACGTCTCAGACAACATATATCACACCATTTGTGCATATTTACAGGAGATTCTCAGAACGACTGCACGAGTTATATCAAGGATATTGAGTTATATAGCCATTTTCGGAGAAAAAGACCTGCTTCTCGCTAAGAAATATAGAGAGCTGTTAAGATTTGTTAAACGTCTGTTTTTAGTCACTACGATTCTGTCCTATTCTGTTAACAACCTGACAGGTTACTTGTTCAACCGACTAGGCTATTCGAACGGGAAAGAAGTTGCATATCTCACATCCTACCAGGGTGCTTAGCAGCCTGACCATTTAAAATTCCACGACTTTTCATGACCTCCAACAAACTTTCCATGACCAACTTTTACCCAAAATTACGCGCGGTGCCTCGTACGGCTTCGAATCGAGGACTTACGGACAAAGGTTTCAAACCGATAGGGCCTACGCCAAATTACTACGCATAATAAAATAATATCCCATACATATCTTGATAAATAACTCATGTTTTCTTATTTTATTCCATTATGTTTCATATCTATTAAACTTTTTAAGTTATTGGAGATTATAAAATATATAAGAAAAAATTATCCAAATTTTTCTTTGACCAGATTTCAAATTCCATGACTTTTCCAGGTCAGGTAAAATTCCATGACTTTTCCAGGTTTTCCAGGCTTTTCAGATCTGCGGATCACCCTGCCTACGTTCGTTACCGAAAGTAGGCGCGGAGCTAATCCCGATCCAGAGCGATTGCAGCACACAGATGACATAATACAGTCATTAATCTGACGATGAGGTCTCCAGCATGATTCTACAAAATCTATGCAAGTTGCTTACCATTGATATTGCTTTTAAAAGTATTTAGCCCACTAATTTCGACTGAATTGAACGAATGAATATATTATATATGAATGAATAAATCAAACGAATGAATAAATGAATCAACCATGTAGCTACTGGCAGGAGCCAGTAGCTACATCGGTTAGATTTCCGACTGAATTAGTAGGGTGCGGGGTTCGAATCCGAGGCTCGTCCGTCACTGATATCCCTTTCGAGAGATGAAACTGACGTTAACTTCGGCTTTAGCCTTTTAGCTTTTAACCAATCAAACGAATGAATATATGAATGAATGATTCGAACGAATTAATATATGAATGAATGATTCGAACGAATTAATAAATAAATGAATGAAACACTTGAATGAATATAATATGAACAAGGAAACGAACGATGGATGAATAGATGAATTTAACAATGAATGAAAAGAGTGAATCAAGTAGGCTCCTGTCACGCTGCTCTTACACGCCCCGGTAGAGCTGAAGTGGAAAGTTATTGTGCTAAAAGCTCATACTTGCAAGGTATAGGATTGGCACTCATAAGCCAGAATTTACAATAATCAAAACCGTCATTGGCGAACTATCATATAGGCTATGACAAGATTTATAAATTTCTAATGGCGGCCGCTTTAAAAGACATTAGGGGACCGATGTAACCAAAATTCGATAATCGGATCTGACAGGTATTTAGGTAATTTTTTGTGGTTTTGCGGACCATCAAGACTACTCATATCTCGTGAAATTCAGGGGCAGTGGAGTCTAAAGGGGGGGGGGGGGTGGAGCGGAGAGGGGGACCCCGTAATTCAAGCACTAGCTTTATATCAACCCGGCACACAATTTCTCAGTTCCACAACAGTGGTCGACGATAATACAGGAGAAATAAATAACTTGAAAAATACATAGGATATCATTGCAGTCACCAACAAAAATAACTCATGATTTAGATTAGTTACTTGAATAGACTCTATATAATAATAACAGGCCTATATAATGGTGTACAGTGCTTTGGTGCAACTATTAGCCTATGAAATCTATTATATCATAACTTTATTAGCTTCATAATAAATACACAACCTCCATCAAGCAGGACAACAAGCCATCTGTCGACAACTTCTTTTATTCATAATCAACAAAAGTAGACTACAAATAATAATTTTATAAATAGCCTATAATCTCTTTTTATAAATTCCTATTTCAGAATACATAATGTAGCCTACGCTTTGTGAAGTATAATCAAATAATGTATTGCAACTTTTCTTAGGAGTTTCAGAAGATAATATAATTATTATTCATAAACTGTAACTAAATTTTGTCTAATTGCTAAAAGAACTTATGCAACCATGAGTATTAGATGATGCATTATTAATCTACCGGCAGTACAACCTTATGGCAGCACAAAATAGCACAATGAATTGGAATGTAAAAATAGCAAAATTATTATAACAGGACTAGATATAACTAATAAGAGTTCATACACATCAAATCAACTATCAACAAGCAACTGGATCACATCAGAATATCTTCATATGCACATACTAATAATAATAATAATAATCCACATAGCGGCGACTGGCTAAATGCCATACCACTATCATCATGTGGTCTCCGCCTGGACGATGAAGCAGTCAGGG
>JAQFZF010002244.1:0-12693 GCA_034695365.1 Enchytraeus norvegicus
AGCTTTGTGAAACGATTCATGATTCTTAGACTACTCCTTGATTAGATTGATGTAAAGTCATGTTACGAGTATGTACAAAATGGTGTCTCTTTATCCATTTGTTTTAATCAATTCACCTATACGGAAATCAGCAAGGATCCGCCCCTGTGTCAGTGGTATTAGGCCAGGGTCGGTTCCGGAAAGGGCGAGTGAGCGATAGCCCTCTCTATGGTTTTATGATTTGGGGAATTGCTCATGAATTTAGATGTATTTTAAGTCCATGTAGAAGTAGACCAGCATGGTTTTTTATACAGAAATGTTGGCTATCCTTGTATCTGATATAATCTAGTAACATGTTCCATCATGTGCATTATTTTAAGCTATCATTTAAAACTACAAGATTAGTTTCCGTTTCATTAATCTTAACTTTTTATTTTCTCCCTAGAAACTATTCTAAATTCGAGTCATCCAACACTAGGGAGGGGAGGGATATCAACCTTTAAGCACGTTACCATTTAAGTTGATAAGATAAAAAGGAAGGAAAAGCGAAAGTCGTGATTATCGAATCAGAAGGGTGAAATTAGGCTTAAGTGATTGACACTTTGGTGTCTGGAGGTGGAACAAGCGTGTGAAGCGTTCGAGCAGTAAAAAGTATTAGAAGAAGTAGTTGTAAAAGTAGTAGAAGAAGGGTGTCGTGAATGGAGAAATACAGTCGATGTTGAATTTTGGTCGTAAGTAATGCTGGACTTTTCAGCCAAGTTGGATCCGGCAAGCATAAGAATAGACTAACCGAAAGCTGCACGTGTTTCGTAGAAGCCATCTAACGCATTCACTGGTTAAGGAGAGCCCTCAGAAACGAATTGTCTCCAAGAAAATATGGCATACAGACTCTACAGTTTTATGCCATGGGCCTGTCGTTAGGCAGTGCACTGAGAAATAGATAGATTTCTTACTAGCTGCACTAGTAAGAAAGCCTTTGATAAAGGCTATCTCCTTCTTACTTAGTGGCATGAGTCAATCAGTCAATCAGTAATTAAACGAAGCAATCATTGAAGTGAGTCGGTCAGCATCCGTACTACTTGTAGTACAGATTTGCAATGGTAGTACGGATCTGCAACCTCACCACCCAACCCTCAATCCTAACAAATCTGTACTAGATTACAAATCTGTACTACAAGCAGCATAAAAGCAGTTGGTCAGGAGACCAGTCAATCTGCCCGTCAGTTCACCGATGCTCTATTATTGATCGTAAATTGTGTTAACGCCAGTTTCAGCATCTTATGGTGCTGTCAGTTGAGTGCAATGTCCTCAACCACTACTTGAACAGTTACTCGTGTGTGATAAATCAAGAAAAGCCTGTAGGACTGTGATCTTTATAAGTCAGTCAGGGAGTCAGGGCGCCAGTCAGTGAGCTCGCTGTATGAGGTATAGCAGGCTGGTATTTTTACGATATCACATGACCCAGTCCTTTCAGTGTGTACTCAGAGTACCAAGCGATAGGTTGTTACATGTAGGCTAGAGCTCTCTTGCATAATAGCTTAACTCTACTAGACATGTTTTATATAGAATAATAAAACAGTTATATGTAACTGTAATATTTATTACGTTTATAAATATTAGTTTCCTTATGTATAGTTAATGTAGCTTATATTACGATTGAATTAATAATTTGTTTGTTTCTTTTTTTCAGTTAAAGTACACTGATAACTTATACGTGTATATGTTGTATGCCTCTTAGATTGCAACTTATCTGATACATATATTGCGTGACGACTTGACTTTCTGTTACCATCAAGTTTCTGAAGTGTATAACCATGCAAAGGCATCACAGGTTTCATCTTTTATTTGTCTAATTTTTATGTTATCCCTTTTTTATTGCCCATTGATGTAACCTCACAGAGCCTCGGGTCTTTTGTGTTGCCCCTTTTGCTTTTTTGTTATATAACTGCCCTTGTATATTACATGAACTATGAATGATTAATGTTGCAAAAAAATAATTTAAAAAAATTACAATTTCTGTACGAAACATATTTTTATGCATTTGTACACTTTTCCCGGATACATGCATGTAGGCCTACACCACAGTAATTGTATACTATTAGCACAGTTACTGTTCGAGAACATTTTTTTGTATCGCATTTGTACATTTTTCATTCATGTAGGCCTGCTTTTCACTGCAGTAGTTGTAGTAGTTTATTAGAATGGAAGAGTTCATAGCGTTAAAGAATTCAATCTTGTCCAGAAGTGGAGGTAGGGGCAGGCCGCGGCAAACATACATGGCGAGCTGATGCAAATGTATGCTAACTCAGTTAGTCGTGGAAGACATGAAGAATTTAAAATATTTTGTGATAAACATACTACGCTCATAAAGAATAGACAATTTTGGATAACCATGATCGCCTAGTTCCTTAATGGACACGGTAATAGACGATACAAGCGGCGGATAAGCTGCTGGATTGATTTTTTCCGTCTTCACCTGATGTTTCTATGAACTGTTTGAATATTTAATGTGTGTATGACTACAAAATATTAAATAAATAAATAAATTAATGTAATGGAAACAAAGAATTGCATTATCAATGATAATTATCCTCTGAGCACTGCGAGAACTAATAAAAATGTGTGAATGAAAAATATTTTTTTTTTGTATTTTATAATGAATTATCTTGTCATTCATACTAAATTTCTTTTCTACCTGATAAATTGGACTGAGAAGTGGAGGATTACTTATCACAAGTAATTGACAGTTATTTTTGTGTGGGCGCAGTTTTTTTATTTGTCGCTTGGCTTGCAATAAGGTGATGATATGAAGAGCAATAGAAAATATCACATGATTTATCGGAAGGAAATGGATTAGCATAGGACGTATCACTTGTTCCATCGATGCATTGTGAGAAGAGTTTAGACTTTATAAAACTGCTTGCAGTTGCATAGTCTGCTTGAGACGTCCCTGACATCGCATTCGGTTGAGGAACCGGGCATTAAATCCTCATTGTATTGTTAAGCCGAATTTAACGTCAGTTTTGCTGTTCAAAAGCTACATCTGTGACAGGTGATCATTGAAATTCGGATCGTTCATTGAACCCGGCTGAAACGCTAAACCAATACGGCAGTTGGCTGGACCAGTCGCTTATAGTGTATCTGTGGATTAATAACATGCACGACTATTCTTTATGC
Source organism: Enchytraeus norvegicus (assembly GCA_034695365.1). NCBI lineage: Eukaryota > Metazoa > Annelida > Clitellata > Enchytraeida > Enchytraeidae > Enchytraeus > Enchytraeus norvegicus. The sequence continues at coordinate 3,157 of JAQFZF010002244.1, forward strand.
TGTGTTCATTTGATATAGAGGTCAACCGAATCTATTTTTCGTTTTCGGTACCGAAAAAGCCGAAAATCTATTTTTCGGTCTTTTTATTTTTGAGCCGAAAAAAAAATTTCCTTTTTCTGTTTTTTATTTTTCGGCCAAAAACCAATTTTTCGGTTTAAACCGAAAAATATGAATTTAGCTGAATAAATATTTTATAGGTCAATCGAGTGGAAACATGTTGCTTGCATGCATAATTTATATGAATAGAATGTAAGATATTGCGTTCATGATAGTGCCACTGAACAATAAGACAAGAAGAGTCGATATCTAAGTCCGCAGTTTAGGCCTAGGGCCTACTACATTTAACAATACTATATGCCAATTGACTAAGAAAGTAAACAATAATATAGCAGTATTAATTTTTCTGGAAATATTTATATATTTGTATCACCGGTTTGTCTACCTCTGTCTCGGTATTATACAACATTATCTACAATATCTCATTCAACTTTTACAGGTAACAGGATGCCCATTGTCCAAATGTCCAAGGCACATATTTCTTTTCAAATTTTTTATCACACTCGTAAATCAGCATTGATTGACAAGTTGGTCGAATAATAAAGACTCTCTATGTGCATCGAAAATGTAGTCTTTAATAAACTTTAACAAATTATGCAGGCCTATAGGCCTGTACTTAGTGTTATGTGCATAAATAATGTCTTAACTATTGCGCTTTTTATTTTTCGTTTTTGGGCCGAAAAAGAAATTTATTTTTTCGGTTTTTAATTTTTCGGCCGAAAAAAAAACTTGTACATAGTCTATCGAAATATAAATTAGTTAAATTTATACAAGCTTTTGCAAAGCGGAATGAATGTGAACGAATGTAAAATAAGGGTATTAAATTATATTAGTCTATGATGTGCATTTTAAGCTTACTCTACTTTAGCATATCTCCTTCAAATAAAAAGTGGAACTATTTTTGCAGTCGACTTTAAAGAACGAGAGTATTTTTGGATGAGTGCTAACATTCTCACTAATTGCCTGAAATGTCTGCGCTAAATCTGGACCTGCTGTAATGGGACTAATGGCACATTCCGTGTATCTAATTGCCGATAAATTTAAATTAGAAGTTTTTTTGTTCGAACTTGGATGTCCAAAACAATGCGTGATATCACTGTAGACGAAAGTAGAAATAGTAGTAAGGATATTGGATAGTATTGTCTAGGTAGAGTAGCCTGGTCGATATCATACCTGCCTTTGAAGCAGGATATCACGAGTTCGGTATTCAGCTGGGTGCTGTTTGACATCAACCGTTGACGAGAAAACCGACGTAAAACTTCATGCATCTGTTAATTTAACATATATCTTACTCTATTGCCTACAGACTATTCCGTTGTGTATCAGGCATTTTCGCCATTTGGCGAGAAAGTTCGATTCATTTTCGATTTTTTTTTAAGCTGATGCAACAAAATTCAGACAACAGATGGTGCATTATTATAAAACCAGTAGGCCTATACTTAGAATATTTTACTGATATGAATTTTACTTTCTAACTTTGCCAAATGATAATCTAATTAGCGTTTTCGTAATGTTCATTTGAGTAGACATACATGTAATACTTCTTGTCATAGGTCTAAACAATCTCAGTTAAACGTAGATTAAATTGAATTACGAAGATTGAATTTCCACTTGTCGTTTACATGGCCTAAAGTTATGAACCGATAAGTCACTTAAATGAAAAAATAAATGTTCGGTTATGTGTATCAGACGAAATTTGGGTTTAAAGTGTTGACTTAAAGTAAAAAGTATCATAAAGTAGGCCCTTCATAAAGAATGTGATCTTTAGACATACGTATGTAGGTTTGAGTGTGTTTAACGTCAAGGTTCAGAAGCACAAGGCTTCTCTTCAAGACGGCTCAACACAATGGAGCACTATCGTCACAAAGATTGGAGTTAAGCTTACTACAGCTTACTCCACAAAGCGCCTTGCAGTCCATTACAGACCGCAGAGACATACGTAGACAACGGATAAAGGCATTTATACTTTTTAAATCTATCAATCAATGAAGATTTAACGTCCGGTTCTTCACCTGAAGGCGATGTCAGGGACGTCAAAAAGTGATAGAGGACTGGGAGTGTTGTGTAAGTGTAATAAAGTTGATTAGAGACTCCTGGAAGTTACGCGGTCACCGATGTTTGTTTTTAATGTTTAGGTGATCTCTAACGTTTTAGATACCATGTTCTTTCAGTTGGCTACTTCGGCAATCATATTTTTTGTACAGAATTGTAAAATTAGCTGTGCTCGCGCAGCATACGTAACAACGTTAAGTACCGTAGGCCACGTAAAGCTAAGTTTAACGTCTGTTTCCATACCCAAGGATACTGTCAGAGACCGACCCGGCTGGGAATCGGACCCATGACCTCCTACTTATCAGGCAAGCTTGCTAGCGACTCGGCCATCCAACCGGGTGCATGTACGTAGTTTATACTTTCGAATTAACATTTTTTAATGCGTTATGCTACTTTTTGTCCATTTTCTATTGCTATATATCATCTTGATATTTCAGTAAAGGCGGCAGTGATTATCATGATGGCAGAAAAGTGAAAGGAAAAACATAAACCACTAACTCAGCTTCTTATATCGTTAAGAAAGCTTTTAATCATATTTTCTAGATGACAAATCAGTAATCCTAATAATATAATTGTATTGTTGCTTTATAATTGTAGATATAGAATTTCTTTGTAGGTGATATACTCTCAGTTGATTTTACGTCTACAGAAATCATTTTATGGAATTTAATTTTGTAAAATAACATAAATTATACGGATACTTTTCATTGGATCATTGAAATATTAGAGTAAGCTTACTAAAAGCAGTAAAGTATAAAATTGGAATATCTTTCTCCCGAAACGCATAATTTATGTGGTAAGTAGAATATACAGTTATACATTTATAAATATAAGAAGTAATGCTCAGTAGCAGTAACTGATAAATGTTGTATTAATTAAATTAAATTAATTAAATGTTTCCTGAACTAGATTCAAGAAACATGCTAATATACGTCTCTTTCATCATCAGACGATGATGTCTGGGACCTCTCTGACAGCGTTTATGTACACTACTAGCAATGGATGCTAGAAAGTTATATAATATACTGAAAGAAAATAGTGCTCAAACGCGGTGCAAATCCATTAACCTTTAGAACATTGTTGTTGGAAAAAATATTGTCACAATGGTGATGGGATGCGACCTGGGTTCATATCCCTGGAAAGTCGACAAATAATAACCCATGGACCCTTGGCCCCGGGTGCGTATCACTGCCTAAAAGATGGAACGTTAATCATGTATCTGCGCTAGCTGTTAATTAGGCGGCGTCTCTGTGTAGTGTGTATGGCAGAGGTACAATTAATCATGGTGTGAAAGAAACAGTGTAGCTCAGCAGATTGCTTGCAAAGTAGTCTCGAAAACCGGTAGCCGGTTATGACACTGCTATGCAATTTGTCGTTGCATAAAGTATCATACAAGCATAGACGACGACGTAGCAGACGGGGTCGGGGGAGGGGGGGTCGGGTGCAGTCCCCCAAATTTTCGAACGTTTACGGTTTTCGGGCAAACGTGTTTAGTTAACGCTGTGGTATCTTTCGGGCAGACTATTTCGCAATTTGTTTTCGGGTAGAATAAAAATCCAGCCACCAATAAAATGCGTAAAAGACATGGTGTCAGAAAATAAATCCCGCGGAATGTCAGATGGATATATGACGTCACCGAGCTGCGTCTAGCCGGGTCAACCGACGTATCTTATTCCTCAGGAACAGACGGGATATTTTTAACGAAAGAATAAACTTAGACCTTGTCTCCAAATCTCAACCTTGGGAATGTAACCAGACGTGAAAAAGGATCAATTTATTTGAATTTTCAGTAAAATTTGAACCGAGTGTAACATTGCATTATATACGGTAGATAGGCCTATATGTTTAAAATTAAGAATTTGTGAATTAATTTTGAAATTTCGGCGCCACAGATATGTTTTTATTAGCGGATTCCTGGGAATATCGAATATAGAGTTTTAGGCAAATGAAAATGTTCTCACTCTTTCCATTATAACTGTGTTGTAAATTTTAACGAAGATTAACTTTATATATTATTTTATTTTATTACACTGATTTAGTTTTCTGCATTTCTTTAATCAAATGAGGTGCCAACTTATAACGATACACCAAATATAGATTTAAGGCTGTACAATAGCAACATAGAATCTTGCTTACTGAGAACTTTATAGCTGTACTTTGGCATATCGCATAGAGCGGCGCTTAATAAAGCTGCTTATTATTATTAGCTGTCCTATAAAATGTTATGAGGCTCATAGTCAATGTTATTATTTGAGGACAATTAGATATCTTTTTCTGGTCTTGTAAATCAACAAACAAAAATATTATCCAGTTTGTTCATATTAGTATTAGAGATTGCTGGACGCTACTTATAATTTTATAAATAAGCCAGGAATCATTTTCTATTAGGAGTAACCGCGAAACTGCAATAGTATTTTGTCAGAACTTCGGAGTCTTCTTTATAGACGAAAGCGCATTAACCGACCTACCATCGATATTTAAATAATCAGTTTCTTTTGCATTGCAGTATCGTTTCTGACTTTGCAGTGCTATAGGAAAAAGTAATCAATTAGATGACGTGATAAATGATTATCGTGGCAATACTGTGTAATAGTCTTTTTTGCTAACCTCTGAAGATAAATAGCTTTATATGGCTGTATAGGGTAGGTGTTAACCTTTGATGGCCGACATATTGATTAGTTTACTTTCAGTTTAAAAAAGTTAACATTTCAAAATTTGTGACGGACGGACAGATGAATATAAAAAATTTGCATCAACTTAGATGCCTATCATGCTAAACTATTAATTATGAATTATGACGTTAGTATGTGCGTGTAAGGTTAAGATTTGATAAACTTGTTAATAACCTGAGCACTTGGGCATGACGCAGTTAGGTTTTTAAGTTTGTATGTGCACATTGTACACCGTGCTATGTGCATTGTGCATGGTATTTGATGGCCTACTATAATTATTTATTTATTTATAGTTCAGATTAAGTGTACCTTAATTAAGTATTTGTAGTTTTTAAAAATTAACTATGAAACCGTTTGTAAGTTTTTGAATTGAAAATGTATTAGTGTATCATGAAATAGGAAACATTTCATATAAGCTATTAATTATAATTATCAGTGAGTTCAGTTCTCAGCTTCCTCGAACCCTTACTATGGATATGGATGGATCTATGGAAACTATCCTTATTAATGGATATGGATAGCTAGTAATCCATCCAGTGCTTTGCCACGTTGCAGGTCCAAGGCAAAAATTCATACACACAATCAACTATGTCGCTTTTTAATGAGCGCACCATCGACCAACCCAATAAGTCTGTCTAATCACAAAGGCTCTGCCTTTCCACACCTAATATGATGCCTTTGTTCAAGGAAAATATAGGTTTCTGAGGTGGTTTTCCATTGCCTTCATCAGTATCTGCGTTAGTCGGCTCTTACGAAATACGTGCAGTCATCGGTTGGACTATTCTCAAATATCCCGGACCCAACAGGGGTAAGCTAGGACCAGGTGGTCTTAATTAATAGGTGCATATCATCTGTCTAAATGAGGTGCAAGCATTTCTTTAGGTCTAATGAATGAATGTGTTTGAAATTTGAAAATCTTTTGCTGAATTATATTGTCATAGTAACTAAAGAATTTCATGCAATCAGACTTCCACCCAGAATTAGCTCTGTATAATGTGTATATTCAATTATAATTCTGTCTCTCACTTATTGTTTACCGCCAGCTCTATATTTGGGACGTGAAGTAATTACGAGAGTACTTTTACTGTAGTGAACTAATTTCTGTACTATAGTGTTCCAGGACAGGTTGTGTCTTGAAAATGGGCCTATGTATCTATGACACATAATTATTATGGTAGAACATTTATTTTATACGATACCACTCTGCATGGATACTACATGTTACTTTACGATACAGGTACGATTAATCATGGAGTAGTAAAAGATAAAATCACAAAACATTAACTAAGAAGGAAACTAGCATGTGCGCTTGTCAAGTGTAGAAATATACGACAAAAAGTATAATAACAGTACTGTATAGCATACGAACGTATGCCGATGTTATAGCATAATGATTAAGGTTTCGAAATCTGGATCAAGTAATCGAAGAAGCGTGGGTTCGAATTCCAGGACAGCCGACAAATAACAACATCAGTATCCTTAGTACGGGTGTGTAAACTCTGCAGAAAGGTTAATCGTGTTTCTATGCTGCTGCAATGAGCTTTATCTACGTCAAACGTACGACTAATCACGGAGTTTAAAACCCCTAAAACATAGGCTTGTAAAGTAGACTCAAAGACGGGGCATGACACTTCTTTAGAAATTGTCGCAAATATGCAACTGCCCTCTATTCTAAATTAAATTATTTAATATTTTAATGTGACTAAAAGGCCTAGTAGGCTATAGTTTTTCATTGCATATTTATATGTACATTCATGTAGGCCTACAAACACATTGACTTTAATAATTTAAATAGGATTGCATGAGTTGACTTGACTTTTATGTTAAGAAATAAACTCGAGATATGTGAATTGGCTTCATCATATCTACATTTGGCTCCATATAACGTGGTCTCTGAACACAAACTATTCTACTGAAAGTGAGACGTGCTCATTTGATCTCTACATTTATGGTTCATTATCTATTTATGATAGTTTGATTTTAGAATTTTAAAGATGATAAAAAATCCATTATAAATCGGAGATGATAAAGATTCAAAAGATAAAGATGCAGTTGTTACTACACCCGTTATTAGTTGTATTAGTGAAGCTTTATTGTTCCTCACGTCCTTATTGCATCACGAAACCAGTTAATTAGGCATATTCGGTAGCATATAGTGAATAGGAAAGAATTGAGGTTGCGCCATGCGCATAGATAGTTCCGTTTGAAGTTTGGACACGGGTGTTACAGTTTGCAATCCTAAATGAATGTTGGCTGTTACGGTATTTAAAGTTAATTGGAGTCATATATTTAGACTGTTTTTTAGGGAAGTCCTATATCCCTGACATTGCATTCGCGTGAGGAATCGGACGTTAAATCCACATTGTAGTGTATTGTCTATCTTCTTGAGTGTATATATACTACTAATGTCTTCGTGAACAAGACTTTGACATCTCAAAGTCTTGTGTTTTCTATTTCATTCATCCAGTGTTTTGCAGCCGGCATGTTCAAGGCACAAATTCATATACACAATCTACTATCTTGCTCTTTTTTGAGCACACTAGCGATCAACCAACAAGTTGATTCCGTCACAAAGGCCTTTCCTTAATATCTCACATGAATTGATACCTTCTTTCAAAGGAAATTAGAGTTTTTGAAGTAGTTCACTCAACGTAGTCGGCGTCTACGAGACACATGCAGCTTTCGGTTGGCTAATTGTCAAGATTCAGGTCTATAGTAAAGCCTCTATTATTAATGTTAATTATAGAAAACGTATGTAGGTCTATGACATTATGTAATAAGCGATGTCATTAAAATTTCCAAGAAAAATGTTACATTTTTGGTCTGGCAAAGGCATAGCATTTTGATGGGATCAATTTGATGATCGATGGAGTGCTCATTAGTGAGCGGGAAAGCAGACTGTGAATATATGTACCTTGGACCTGCCATTTGGCAGTGCACTAGAGATGGAAAGAGATGTCATTAAACGCTCATACCATGCTATTCTATTTCTAGGACTAAACTTGATCGTACTTAATAATTCTAATAATGCTAATTACTATGTCTAAAGAAGTCAAGGAAGATATTATAACGTCTGGTATATAAATATATATTACAACATGCAATTTCTTTCTGTCTCACTCTTGTTCTCGTCGAGAGCTTGGAGTCTTACTTATTAAATAAATTTATTTGATTAAATCCATTTGGATACATAATTCTGAGTTACGTTTACCCTATCGCCTTGACTTCTAGGCTAGGAAAGTATCGATTTGTACTGTGAGCAATGACGAGTGCTTGTCTGTCTATATATTATTATATACCAGTGATATCCAGAATATTAATTTATTTTTCAATCAATAAGCCCAAGGTTACTATTTATTACATTATAAAATAATATTTTAGTTATAAAACAGACCTTCAATCGTTCCCTATCGATGAATTTGTGCACAAATTAAATTGTATTTTAAATTTAAGCAACTGGTTTTAATTATGACGTTTAGGCGTATAGAATGTTAAAAATTATAATTTTTTCTGTCGATTAATTCAATTTAACTTTAACGTGTTTTTGACAGCGGAAATAAATATAAAACTAAATGTAAGGTAAACAACGAGCTAGTTATACCTGGCTCTAAAATCCTGAAATGTGGACTGCCTCGGAATGGTTCCCTTGCATTATTTTTCTATTAGGTTTTACAAGGCAAAGTGATCTGTGTTATATGGTAATCTTAATTAGTCAGAGATCTTAAGTAGTCAGAGAGCTCTATGGATTGCAATAAAGTGAACTTTTTTTAATCAGAGGTTTTGTGTTAACCTGAAGTTTAAAAAGGTATAAACCTTCACACAATATGCTAAGTGTCTATATAATAGCTCACAATCAGAATTTCAGATATTATAATTCATAGTTAAGTTGATATTACAGTAGATTTCGTAGGTAAGTGGAATCTTATGGTGGATAATCGCAAGTGCGATATATTGAAGCACTTGTGTGCTTCCTTTACTGTCATTGATGTAAGCTCATTCGAGGTTATCCGTATATTAAGAATATTTTTCCGGTAAGAATTGATTTTCTAAGCGATAAATCTTGAAATTGTAAGCGATTTCTTATCGAACTAAACGATTTCTTTTTGATGTGCTATTGAATCTATTGAATCATATTGATGGGTGGTTTAGTTTAGTTGGCCTCAAACATCTTTAACTGACTATATGAATCACACACGTGAGTCTTTAGATGTATGCAGCAGGCAAGGTAGACGACCTTTTCATAGGGGCATAGAACCGCAGAAATTTTTCTGTCCCCAGAATCTAATCCCTCACCCTCATCAATCTTAATCTGGTTCATAAGATTTTTATAAATTACGCTGGTCTATAGTAATTTTAACTATAGCTTCAATGTTGGCCCATAGGATGATTAAATTAGCCTTAGGTTTCCCCCACACATCTTCAGATTTGTTTAGGTTAGAATCGTCACTTGTTTTTTTATTAATGAAAAGTTGTAAACTAGTAAAGCCGTTCTTTCAACATCTATAGGTCAACATTTCTGGAGTAAGGATTTAGTTTTAGTACAATGAAATCAATGAATCGCATGAATAGTACTTACACTAAATGTAAGTTTAATTCTTGTATTAATGAACTTTACTCAAAAATGGGACGCACTTTGGATGTATCTGTAATAGTGCATCTACTACTAACAATAGCAATGACGATCCTAATGTATTCTTTAGAATCTCTACATTTAAATAAAAGTGAAATAAATAGCTTAGAGTTCACTCTGAGCAGA
>JAQFZF010002245.1:0-12691 GCA_034695365.1 Enchytraeus norvegicus
ATATTATAATTATTATTATTTAGGTGTCAGCCAGAGATGCAGACGAGGGAGACAACTCCAGAGTGAGGTATCTCATTCCAACCTCTACGGGCAGCGGGGTCTCATTCTACGTCGATCAGAGAGGTGTGATTGGGGTACAGGACTCCATCGACAGGGAAAAATACGAGTCCTTCCGGTTCCCAATCCTAGCAGTCGATCTTGGAAAACCGGCCCAGACCGGTTCAGCCCTAATTGTTATCACTGTAATTGATGTCAATGATGAGAGACCAATCTTTCTAAAGGATAGATATGAGTTTAATATATCCGAGAATGAACCTAATGTGGTATCGGTGGGTTTAGTTTCAGCTGTTGATAAGGATTCCGAGTCAAATAATGCCGTTCTCTATTCGTTTCTTAGCGGTCACCTGGCAACGGATTATCTTACAATTGATAGTAGGACGGGGGCGATTTTCACAAGGTTGAGTTTCGATCGTGAAGTACAAGATATGCACAGGGTAAGTAGTGGATATATTTAATGGTGAATGTATTTAGTGCATACGGTATGTTCAATTTCATTGATAGATTGATTAAATAAGTTTCATTCAAAACTTACTTAAAAACAGGATAGATCTAAATCGAAGCTGATGAAAAATGTAATTTCATTACTGGCTCTAACGGCAGAGAATCTAAGGAAACCTGTTGAATGATGACATATAAGAAAATAATTAACTATTCTATCACGCAAGCCATATTTACGACAATTACTTAAATGTATTGATTTTAAAATCGAAGACATCATCCGCCATCTTGTCAAATACGGTCACTTTGCAGATACGATGCTCAGGGGCGGCGTGTGTGCAGGGGGGATCCAGGGGTTCGGACCCCCCCCCAGGTTCTCCTAAACCGCCAATACAATTCGTCCAGATCCGTTGAGTTTTTTTCTAAGGGGGGATAGGTACTGGGGGGTGGACCCCCCAGTACCTACCGCCCCGCCGCCCCTGACGATGCTGTTAGATACTACCACTGGCATCGTAGTTAAATGTAACGGACGTTAAATTCTGCTTGATTTCAGGTAACAGTGCTAGCGCGTGACGTACAGCTCGACGTATTCACTAGTACAGCCCACGTCATCATATACGTCACAGATCTAAACGACAACCCACCAGTCTTTCAATTCCCTTCCCTCACCAACAACACGATCCACATCTCCAATCGCCTTCCCGTCGGTACCATCGTCGCCCGAGCCCTTGCCCTCGACGCCGACTGGGGCCCTAACGGTCACGTCACGTATGACGTCACTTTCGACGGTGACGTCACAACGTTCGATATTGACTCTAATTCGGGTGACGTTATGATCAAACGATCGTTAAAAACGTACGATCATCAAATCTTCCAGTTATCGATGCTCGCCACGGATGAGGGACTGCCACCGCGATCCAGTTCAGCTCTATTAAACATTATAGTTAATCGGACTATACCGTTGACTTCTGCCCTCTCGGTCTCGGGATCAAATCTTATCTCGTTCAACGGACCGTTCCTCTATATACTCTTAGCCGTATTAGCTGGATGCGCAGTCGTTGTCGTGGCAATGCTGGTTGCTATGGTGATAGTCAAGCAGCGAGGAAACAGACGTAAGAATGCGGCGAAGAATAGCCGGATGAAAGACGCATTGAAGTCACTGGTGACTAACGAGGAGACTAACGGAGAGAAGGTTTATCAGAACGGTCATTGTAAAGTTGATTCTAATCCTGCGACTATGGATGAGGTAAGAGCCGTCTATTGTACGTGTTTATATTTAAGATCTATCTGCTGAAAAGGCTAAATCAGAATTTAGCATCAGTTTCTCGATCCGTGCATATATTATCGGTCGAATGTCTACGTCACTGACGTAGTCATTCGACCGATAATATATGCACGGATCGAGTCCTGGGATTCGATCCGTGCATCTATTGAACCAGATTAGATAACTACAGTATAATAATAATATAGTATAGAAATACATTCTGACTATGTAACATTGTAAACAATCAATGGTAATTTTATTTAACGTCTATTTCGTCATCTGACGACGACATCAGGGTCAGCTCGAATAACATTTGAGCAACCAGCTAGTCCACCCAAACAGAATTAGCTGCACACACGCACATGCTCAAGAGATCAATGAAAATTTTCTTACAAGCGCTCAATGAATTTCCGTAATAAAAGGTAACTCTTCCATGCATGCATTTACAAAACAATAATATATTCATTTATTGGGGTTTGAAATCTGTCATAACGCAGAAATCACACACACATAGTAGATAAAGCAAGACAACGTCAAAGCATAGAACTAATGCATAAACTAATAGAGTTCATAACTATTAATCTAACTATCTCTCTCTCTCTCTCTCTCTCTCTCACAATCTATAAAATTTTGAACATATAATAATCATAATATGTGAAATAGTTATTTTAAAGCATTAAAATAATATGGTTTAGCGTCCGTTTCATCATCTGACGACGATTTAAATCTAAACATCTATTTATATTTAGAAGCCGGAGGTATATAGGGTTTTGCTGTATATGACGACAGAGGGAGAATGTGACGTGGCATTTCGGTTCAAGATCATAACCGTTGACTAAAACGTTCTACAGCGTTATTGTATAACGATCATCGATCACTCACGCTCGTACGACGGCTCATTTACATATCAATCAATCGATCGATTCCGCCCACAGCTACATTATTTTATGTCCAAATTTGAGAAGTATTAGAATTTGCATGCTCCTACTGTTTCCAGAACCCCTGTCTTCTTCTTTCTTGTTTTTTCGGGTGTCTTGCCCGTTCCAGGCGTTGACGGTCATGGTTTTCCACAATTCTCTTGCAGTTATGATCATTTCTGTTTCTTCTACGTTCAACCAATCACTGGGACTCTTTGTATATGTAATTCACTGTCTTCCTTTGGAACCATTGCACCACTTTAACTATCAAACCAATTACAATATACACCGTATACCATAACTACCGATAACACAATATGTTTTTGATTTTCTCCCAAAGTAGTAGTGTGATTCCTTTGATATTCGGCATGCCTCAACAGGGGTCTATTTGTAATTCAAATGGAAAATTTCAAAAGAATTGGACTTATAATCACTGAGATATTGAATTTTGTGCGTGACACTTAGTAAGATCTTGATTCCCAATATGGACAGAACAGAATAACATTTATGCACACTATGCCTTCCGTACATGCTACAGTATACGCTTATACAGTATATGCTTAGAGTACATGCTATTTTTTCTTCGTACATTGCTTACACGTGACACCGCACATGTTTAACATAATTATATTAGAAAGGTGGCTTTTTTTTGTTTGTTTATATTTTGTTATTTAGTCGATCAGTTCCACTCCACTCCAATCTCTTAATTCTAGCACGCAATGAGAGCCAGCGAACCATTGCCAATGAGGTTATTCGATATTCGAATAACCATACTGAAACCTTTTTTAAACTTTTTCTGTTGAGTAACCTGGGATTCGATCCTGGATCACTTGACACCTGTTTCTGAGGCGAACACTCTACCGATATCGCTAACCTCGCCCCCTCCTGTTCTCTCCATATTAGGAATCAAGATCTTACTAGTTGTCACGCACAAAATGCAATATCGCAGTGATTATAACTCCAATTCTTTTGAAATTTTCAATCTGAATTACAAATAGGCCCCTGTTGAGGCAGGCCAAATATCAAAGGAATCACACTACTACTTGGGAAGAAAATCAAAAACATATTGTGTTCTCGGTAGTTATGGTACACAGTGTATTTGGTTTTAAATTAATTAAATAAAGCGATAAATACCAACTTAATTCTCGATATAGTTTACTTGAGCATGAAATCATCTGTTTGGCGACACCACCAGCAACGGAAGGTAAATTCGAAAGGGCACAACCAAAGTTACAACAACTTCAATCATTGCTTCATGAGTGAAACTGATTCAAAGAGCATCCCTATGGAACTAACATTGAAAAATAATATTAGTTGCAGGCTACAGTAGCCTACACAGAACGTTTAACGTTCGATTCCTTATCCGAACGAGATGTCAGGAACATCCCAAGCGAAATATTCAACTGCAGGCAGTTCAATGCCACCAAATATACTTGCCAATGCATAGATGGGCGAGAAGGCGAGATCCGAACCAGTGCAAATCCGTAAGCCAGGGCAAGAGTACCATCAATTTCAAATACTCTAATAGCCCGGCAATGTGAAATACTTTGAATGTTCTGCCAGGGCATGCGTTAGTTATTTAGGGACAATTTTGTCCGCTAGCGATGATTTCTATGCCGAGTCTGGGTATTGATTCGGAGATTTGGAAGTCGATACGAGATAATTCCGCTCTAATGCCCGGAATGCGGACCCGTCCTATCCAGGTCAGCGTACAATGAGATCCTGGTCCATTACGGACTCATTATGTATCGGAGGAGGGACAATAGGTTCAGCTATAGCATCTTTATTGCAACTGCATAAGAGAGACATTGGGATTTACTTTGAGAACATTTTAGCTTTTCTTACTTTAGATGACATTGTGTCCCTAGCTAATGATGATGATAAGTTTATAGAAAGATTTAAAATTGCAAAATATGTATTGCTCAATCGATCGAGTCTTGATATTTTCAAAGAATCTAATGGCGATTGAAGTAAGAAGAGATGACAGCGATTTACTATAAAAGGTCTGAGCTTCTCTAAACCAATGACCTTCTGTTGTTGTTGTTGATCGCCCAGGATGTCAGCAGCCGTGGTGCTGACACCCTCTATGCGCTCATTGGGAGGGTTACAGTGTTGACCCTCAGGCTTCAGGCAGCCGCCATACAGGATTTGCTCAATAAATCTATGCGTGTCGTTTTTATCCCAGATTCAATAACCCCTCTGAGCAATTAATTCCCTCTTAATCTATACTAGACACAAAGTTAAATTCAAACTATTCATAAATCGCCCTTATTAATTGTCTTCATAATAATCAATCTTAAGCTCTGAGCAACATTAATTTTAGTAAATTTTACATGAAAATGATACTAAAATTGGAATAAGTCCGTCACTACATTTGCATTAAATGCCGTATAAAGAAGTTGTTCAATTTAGCTGCCTCGCTTCATTCACAGCAGATTCATTTGCCTGATAGTTGGATGACGCCGCTGAGCTTGGAGGTCTTCCATTGTGCTGTTAATAGAGTTGGCGAATCATGTCATGGTATAACCATATTATTTTGACTTCAAAATCTAGTTAATTAATTTTATTTATTTATCTACATATTCATTTATCACAGCAGACATATAACCGTAACTTAAGCTTAACTTTGACAAGGAAACTTTTTCATTTTATTCTAGCTTTAGCTTTGATAATTACAATTTGCAGTTATTTCACCGCTTGCGAGCAAAAAGTTTCTTTATTTGCTTACATGAATTTTCTTCTAAAAGACTCTATTTCTTCAGATACTTTCAAGTGAGCCTATTTCTATATAATAATTAAATTATGATATATTATGATTATGATATATTATGATATTTTTAAAGAGGTATTATGCACTTTAAGCAGTATTATAAGCTTGCACAATTGTTCCTTGAACTTTGTTTATCCCGCGAGCTATTTAACGTTGCCCTAAAGCTTCACAATCAATACTTTATAAGAAGCACCGGGTATATCCCTCACTAGAAGGAGTCCCATTAACTAAAGGACATTGAAGTTACCCGCAGGAATTGTAACCGTAATACAAATAGCTCGAGTAAAAATTCTCAAAGTGTTTGGATCACCGAGCTTAGCTGCGCCTCCGTATATACTATGGTTCACATTGGCAGTTTGATCTCAATACAGGGCCTAGCAAATAATTTATGCAACATAAATAAACTACATTGATGAATTGGCGTTTAGGCAGATCTGAAAGTTGCACATTAATTTTCTAGTCGCAATTAGCATAAATTAGAATTTATTATATTTCATATGATAAATAAATAACGTGCACTTATGAATTATGATCCAGATGTGTAAAGAATAAATTTGTGTATTGGACCTGCCTTCTGGCAGTTCACATAAGCGAGAATGTTCTCTTGTAACCATTTGTTATGCCAAAATGTGAATATGACTGAAATAGTCAGAATCATACAATTTAGTCTTCTCAATTAATTAATAATATATCGTTATGTATTTCTGTAGATTGTGCCCTGGTTGCGCGGTGAAGGCGACGAAAAGGACAGCAACCACTCTGGAGACGGGACGGACAGTGGTCGAGGTCCCAGCGAGGAGGGCTCCTCAATCCTTCCCAGCCGACTCCGGTACATTCCACCCCCGCCGCCTCCCACTCGCAACGTCTATTGGTCGCAGACTCACGTCAGAGCTTCCCGTCCCGTCACCGCCCAGAATCGAACTCTACCCTGTGGACCAGGATCTCGCAATCGTACCACCAGTACTGTCCGCTTTCACGGTCTAAAGGCCACACCAGAAGAGGGAAGTATTGATGAGATATCACATCTAAATGATTCTTTGGACCCTTCTGTATCAGCGTACTACACTCCTAGTGATGAACAAAGAAGTGCCAAACCCTGCTGTAATGGTGCAAGAAAGGGCGGATGTGGCAACGCTGCAGGTGGCTTTGGTACATTTGGTAACTCTGGAGGAGAATTTGACTTATTTCCTAACGCTGTAGAAAATTCTGGTAAATGTGGTAACGCTGCCGGAAATTTTACTACATTTGGCAACACCGCAAGAACAGGAAATACGAACGGATATATAAACATAGCAAAAGCAGGAAACGCAGAAGGTATTTCGGACGATGCTTCAATAGGTTGCAGTGATTCGACCAAACACTCGCATCCGAAATCAAGCTTCACGTTGCAATCAAAGCCTGAAACCACTGGAGAGGAATGCTATTATATTTACTTAAATAAATCACAGCAGGACTTACCGGCACTTGCTACGACCGACTCGAACATGCGACAAAATTCAACACAAGCCGTGCGAAACTTTATCGTATGAGCAGACGTAGAAGGTATCTTATTGAAATTCTTGAAATTCATCTTAACTTAGAATTTTAATAAAAATTGATCAAATTATTTAAAGCAAATTTTGGATGCTTATAAATACAATTATTTATTTACTTGAATTCTTTATAAAGTTTTCATATGACGTAGAGATTCTAGTGAAGTGCATCACAAACTATAATGCAGTGATGCACAACCTCGATGAACCGATGGACCAAATAACACTTGGTAAAGTGGTCGCGGGCCACACTCAATTTTTCACCATGCATGATGGAATGCGGGCTCAGCCTTTTTTCTCGAGGGACCAAAACTGGAATTTTTTCCAATGTAATTATCAAACTATAAAGAGATAAGAGGATATAGAGGCCTAGGGATCAGAGCATTTCAAAAGGGCCATCCATTCTTATGACATACTATATCTATTTGTCCAAATATTTTATTTTGACATGAAAAATTATTGACACTAAAATAATATTTTATTCAAGCCAGCCCTCGGCTGGCCGCAGGGCAAGGTTCGGCGGGCCGCATGCGGCCCGCGGGCGGCGTGTTGTGCACCCCTGCTATAATGTATCCTGTAGTATAACCCAATAATTTATTTTCCTGAATACGTAACTATTGACGTCTATAATTTGTTTGCTCACTTTAGTAATAATTATTGAATCATGTGTCTTACTTAAATGACTCATTTTTTCGCACACAACCTCTAACAAATAGTAATTTCATCTCATCACAAAAGACAGAAATTAATCATTTTATAGAATTGTCACCAACATATTTAGAGATTCGTGTTTACATTTATTTATTGGTTTATAGATTTACTATGGGATACTTGGAAATGGTTATAGTACTTACATGTAGCATCAAAGTGAGAATAAACGATGGGCTACATTTGTCAGAGCCCACGATACAGTTGACTATTTATACCATCTCAACATAAAGTTAAAAATATCAGTAGCCAAGACATGAAAGTTCATTTGATCTACTTTTTAGACTCACCCTCAACATTTCACAATAATCAGATAAATTCTAATAGGAATGCTTTATGGGATAGCTCTACTGGAAGTAGCAATTGAAGAAATTCCGTGAAATTTTCGTTTTGAAGCCTGGAGCGTTAAATCTGCACTGACACTTGTCCAGCAACAGTGGAGTTGTTATGGTCCGAAGCATTAAGGAAATATATTGGCACGTCCTGTATACAATGTTATACCCGACAAACGTCTGTCTATAACTCACTGTTTTTATTTATCTCTGGAATGACTGCTCTCTGTCATATCTGATGTATTTGGTTAAGATAAAATAATTTTATTATTCGAAACAGAAGCATATAATAAATTTATATATAATTAGTTATATCCTATCGAAAAACAAGTTATTTTCTCGTTTAAATTTAATTGTTATTTCTACTACGACCTACACGGGCGTTAAATGCATAAACAGAGAGTATCGGTGTTCTTGTGCTCTCAACATTTTGTGACTGAACTTCTACAATAAAATTAATAAAAACTAATTCTACAATTCGACAGCTTCAAATGAATTTTGCTTTCCTAATAATAGCATTTCTGCATAGCCTACAGTTCGAATCAGCGTATTGATAATTCTCTAATGATATTTCTGACAATTAATTTTTGCATATATCCCAAACTCCCGAAGAGAGAATACGTTATTCCGTTAAAAATTATTTTAAAATCTTCGGCGCTAGTAATACTTGTTTAACTTCAATTTCCTCACCCAAAGATGATGTCAGGGACGTCGCTGTACATTTTATCAGTTGCTCTATCCAGTCAATGGAAGATCCTCGCAGTATCAGGACGTTATAATTATCACAGGACCGACTGTCACACCGTTGTATTCATTCATTCTTCACTGCGTCCCACGCAGATATCTAATATCCTAGGTACAATGCTGGAATTCAGGAAGAGCAAAGAATTGTTCGTCCTAAATATTTTTATTATGCTGTTTACCGTTATCTTGTGTTGAGTTCTGAAAATGTAAGAATGGATCAATTGCACGCGGTCGTAATGGCGAACAATGTTGATAAAGCCTGTAGGAAGTCAATGGAAAACCACTTCAGAAATTCGAATCTTCTCTTTAAGAAAGGCATCAAGTAAGGTGCGGCAAAGGCAGAGTCTTTTGATCATGGATGCGATCAGCTAGTTGAGTTGTTTAATAGATTATATAAAATACCCGTATGTCTGTATGAGATATCAATCGATTAGATGCTATGAGTTGGATCCGGGAAAGTTGGGAATAAACCAATCGATAACTGCATGTGTTTCGTAAGACTGCTTCTGTGAACTGGACCAATTGGTCGCTCAAATTCAAGACTTGCGGAGGCCTTGTCACGTGTGTGGCTTATGGCAGGCTAGACAACTCTTCCCTTCACTGTTCCAGAAAGCGCCTCTGAGATACATAGTAGACCCTATATAGAGGCTCTATAAAATATCATTTTGTATTGTATAGTATTGTATGAAGTAAGAGCTTTGATTAAGTTAGCCTATTCGATATTATAATTGTCATTATAAGCAGTAGGTCGATGGTACGGTAACCAGGTGGCTGCCATCATTCTTTGTTGAGAAAACAGACGCTGATTCCTTTAACTCGTAACTCTTCATTGTTGCAAAATCCCCTATTAACACATTTCTTGGCATGGTAACAGCGCTGAGCTCTGATAAGACATGTGTCATGTGAGAATTCTTAAATTCTTAATTGGCGTTGCTCGAAATTAGTCGAGTACAGGATTTAAATGAGCCATTGCAACATGGTAAAACAAGTTGAGTTATTGTTCACAGTAGCAAGGATATGTGTGATAATTACTATCTTCTTTCAGTATAGGTGTAGGCTGCTGTATTCGTTGCAAATTTAATATTACGAAAACTGCATTACTCAAACAGCCCACTATAACTCATCTTCTTGAAATTAATATAGGACATGCTGTGCTTGAGAAATATCGACAATTTATTTTTAAGTTCTTCTGATTTTAATTCACATTCGAACAATATATACAATTAAATTAGGATTTTGCGTCCGGTTTCTCGCCCGAAGCCGATGTCAGGCACGACCAAAACAGTTGCATATTAATATTTTTGTTTTAACAATAGCCCGTCCAGACAACACTCGTGATGACTGCGATAATATAGTGGTGCAAGAGTTTATTATTGATGAAACTCTATCAAGATTACAATGTTGAATCGAAGTGTCCGATGTTCCCCAACACATAAAATTGTCAAATAACCACGACATAAATCCAGCACTGGTTAATTCCTATGCAGCATTTGATGTTGGTTGTTGACTGTTGATTTACTAAAATTATTGCAATAGTTTCAAGATAATAGATTCAATTCAATACAACTTATTATAGGCCTACAAGTACTACAATGTAATACAATACAATATTTTTTCCTCATATACTTCTTGCACGTGACAATCGCACATGTTTGACATATTCGCCAGGTGACGTTTTTTATTCCTCTCCACTGCTAATTAATGACATCGTTGCGTTTAACATGTAGTTAATATGTCCCGGTTGGACGGCGTAATCGGTAACACGCTATGAGTCAGCCCTTATGAAACAAATGCAGCTCATGGTCTATTCCCATGTTTCCTGACCCAATGCGGATGATCTATTTCCGTTCTTATTGCTAATTCGTTACGGACTGCAGGTCGTCGCAGATCTAGCTGGAATATTCTGTGATGTACGATGAAAATGTTTAGTTAGAAGGAGACATTGTTTCACATAAATTCCTTGAATGGCATTTTGTTATCACTGCAATTATATTATTGTTAATAGGTTGACAACTATTTTATTCCGTGTAGGCATTTAATAACTTTCTCTCTCCTTCCTTTCTCTCTCTCTCTCTCTCTTTCTTTGTCTTTCTCTCTCTCTCTTAGTGTACTGCCTAAAGGTAAGTAGGCCTACATAGCATATAACTCTATACTGTTTACGAAAATATTTTCTTAAAGATCATTTTTTTTTCTGAGGTGGGTCTCCTTATCCTTCCTCAGTGACTGCGTTATTCGGCTTCTACGAAACACGGGCAGCTTTCGGTTGGTCTATTCTCCAATTTGCGAAGCCAGCACGGCATATTTTATAATGACTTTTCTATAATTAGATCTTGCATTCTTTTCCAACTACTTTTAAATTTTAAATATTAGGCCTACAAGTGTTTATCCTTTTGTTTATCCAAGTGTTTGTCCTTTTGCATAATTAATTGTGCAAAAGGTGGGGGGATAAAAATGTCACAATTATACCCTACGTCCAACGTCGTCCATGACTTGGAAGAAATATAGGATCCCTTCAAGCAAAGAAACCGTCGTCAAAGCCTCATTGAGTTACATTGTATTACATACATCCTCATTTCACGATATTCACAAATTTAGACATATCTGTCTGCCGAGAGCGGATTGAGCGGAAGCCATAATTTATTTTTTCTTACAAATAGCAGACTTTATTCTCAATTGTGTAATTGATCATCCTATAGAGTTAAGTGACTTGTAATGTCAACCTCTTTACTGGAACATGAAACCAGATTCAAGACAATGTGGAAACTCCCAACTGATGAAAGTTTTATTGGTTGTATAGGATTAACTGATGACAACTCGTTTCCAGGAGGATTATCGTTTGTCCAAGATTCCAATCTCATACTTTATCTATCCAATCACTTAATCAATACTCAATGAAGGTATACATACGGCTAAACATAAAACTTTCATACAGACAATTACATAACAGCATAAGAGCAGCCGGCTGAGCTGTTTTGCATCTGGTTGGAATGATAGCAGCAAAGACAAATAGCCTGAACCACGGACAACAATGGACGTGTCATTGGCATTGTAATTTCAATGGACGTGTCATTGTTGACTTTACAGCAGCAACACCAAAGCAGACATAGTCTGCATAGATAATATTCAATCATACAATCGTTATTTAAGAGAAGAGCCTAATAGAGAGCGAGTGAGAGAGAGAGAGAGAGACAGAGGGAGAGAGAGAGAGAGAGAGAGATAATATTATTAGAGCATGCCATGGATCTCGACAGATACGAGATAGCCGTGATTCATTTCCAAATTTGGTTAGCTAGTTGCAGTCACCAGAGTTTGCCTTGGTAAATGTACACCGACAGCTGCTATCACAGAAATTGAGAGTAAAGCACCTTTCGAGAAGAATTAGAGATAGGTGTCCAGAATATCAGATACTGTGCCATGAGCAGAGCGAATACAATATAAATTACACTGCCACTGAAATATGTTTAAAAGTTAACATTTTTGTACCATCTTGCAACTGTAGCCGTAACTCCAGTGGCAACTCCACACCAGGTCGCACTCAGTCAATTGACCTGGCTGGTGAAAAACCTCCGACCTGTGTCCGACCTGGTGATGTTGTAAAATGCCTGATTATTATATTATTATTAGCATTTAATTTTTTACGACCTGCCTTTAATTTTTAATTTGCTTAATTCTCCATCAAACCACTGAATCGTATTGAAATGCTATTCGACACTGCATGCCACCACTGCGCTTATAATATTACGTTCAACCGAAAGGCGGATTAGGACTTAAATCAGTGATTTAAAAGAGAACGAGGCACAAGATTATTCTTTATCGCAGTTTAACTATTAATGGCGATGCTTGAACGCATCTGTAGTAAATCCGTCTCGAGGTCTTACTCAGGGACTCAGCACTACAGGTAGGGATAGATGGGACTGGATGCCCCC